>JAESVK010068884.1:1157-21310 GCA_017140935.1 Hamamelis virginiana
GCAGTATACATGAGACTAGAAATAGGACTTGAGCATTACCTTGAACATAACTACAATAGAATATAATTCAAATAGGATATTCATGGCTCCACGTGAAGAAAAGCTGCCTCCATGACTTGTCAAATCCCAAACTTTTATTAAAGTAAATGTAGGATTGTATATAGCATTTGTAGATTGCATGTAGGGTTGCAGTATACATGATTCTGGAACAATAGTGGTGTATTTCCTTGTCACCAACTCCAAGAGAATAGCATGTTGAAGGAGTCCTTGAGTGCTCCACGTGAAGACAAGCAGCATTGGTAGATTTGTCAAATCTCAACTTTTATTAAAGTAAATGTAGGGTTGTCCTTAGCATTGGTAGATGGCAGTGGGTTGCATGTAGGGTTTAGACCAACTTTTTCCCTATTCAACTATCCCCTGCTTCGTAATTGTGTAGCAATATTGTTATTGGTTGGGGTATGTTCCTCATATTAGACAAGTATCGACTATATAATGCAAACATTGGTCATCATGATGCCAACAAAAATCTGCGTTGAAGGAGTCCCTAACGAAGCCACTTATTGTCAGCTTGTTATGATTCTAGCTAATCTACAAGTCCATTTGGAGTTTAAGCAATGCATGTGGCAGAGAAACAAGTTGTCTACGCATTTAGGCAATGATATTAGCACTCGATGCATCAATCTGATTCTACATATGCTTGGGTTTATAATCAAACGGGACTTTGCTCAAACACTCATACCCTCACAATATCCGACAACGATTGGTAAAAAAATTGGTCAAGGAAGCAGTAAAAGTATCCTGGTTCCGTATCCCAATATTTACGTTTTCATTTTTCGGCAAAATAAAATATGTTGATAATTGTTATTTCATGCAGGATGCGTGGCAAAGCTAATTTCGAATTTCGGAATGTGAGGGGTAGGAAATTTTATGGGCGGGAGACATGCTGATAAAACTCCTGGATGCTTTCAATGAACCTTATCCAATACGGTGTGCATAATAGTAAGAGTAAATTGCCCTCATCTTCATTTTTTGTTCACAAATTTTTAAATCGGGTTAGCATCGCCAACCATGATCATCTGCAACCATATGTAGATGAGGTTGGAAAAATATGGAATTGCTGTGGGGCACCGGGTATATTTATCGTGACACCCCACCCGCAACTTCATCCATTTGCACTTTGTCACCAATGCAATGAGTTGATGGTAATGGTGCGGAATGTGGAAAATTCGCCCAAAATTAACCCCATGTATGATGACGAAAGATTCCAGTTAATGGGATATTGGTAAATATCCCATGGTGAAAGATGTCTAAATACTCTTGATTGTAAAGCTTAATCATTGTGGTTAATTGTGGAAACAAATGTGGTCATTATAATGCATAATACCAATATTTTTCATATCGTATACTATTGATAATACACATTTTAGCAGTGGTCAATTATGGGAATGTGTAAAATTTATGTTCATTTTCACACATTTTTGCAAGCATGATATGCCATATGTATTACGAAATTATTTGAAATGAGATGAATGAATATATGTTTATAGTTAGTTTGGAATAATAAGATAATAGAATAACTTTTAAATTTATTTTGATTTTTTATAGGCCTTAACAAAGTATAATAAGGTTATAGTAATAATGTAAATGTAGCATAAAAACTTAAAAGCACCATACAATACGTATTTTTTTTTTTGAAAAAGAACAACCCATGCATAAATACCGATAATGGAGTAGATGATTGCAATGAATTGACAGTCGATGGATTCGAATGTATGTTGTAGATTACTCATCACTACCGATACTAAATATATAATATATATCGGTAATAATGATGAGTGAATCGAAATATTGTACAAGCTTTTGTTCATCGATTACCGATAATGATAAACAGTAATATCGGTAATGGCTGATGACTGTTCAGAACTGAGCGATATAAATAAGGAAAAAAACCGATAATTTTAGAAACCATTATCGGTACTGATAATTAACTGAATACTGGTTGGGTTGATTATTGATATTATTACCGATAATAATAGACTAAATAATCGATAATACTAGCTGACAGTGCAAATATCATGGAATGTGAATATGAAAATACCGATAATCATTCTCCCAAATTATCGGTAATGTTTGTCATCTGGCCAAAAAGTTGTTGAAAATCAATCAACTTGATACATATGCCTAATCCACATTGCACATTAATGAAATTAGCACACCTCATGCACATCGCGACAACATGTTCAGCCATAATGAAGGTGCACAATCATTATTACAACCTAATTTGCACAAAATGCAAATTTTTATGTGGAACATTTTCATAGGGGTAGCACTACTATACTACCATGTATTCAATACATAATTAAAAGTATATACCAATCCAGACAACAAATTTTTAATTGAAAAACAAAGAGTTAGTCAGGTGTTTTACATTCAAAACATAAAAGGGTAAAGCCATAAACGCATCACAATTCATCTTCCAATCTATTGGAGTACCGCATGCTCGCACATCTTCAATATGTCCATGCTCCTGCAGTGAACATACTAACTCATACATAACACATATCATGTTGAGTCATTGAGATTTTATTAGTGGAGGACATAAAAGAAATAATGAAAATGACTGAAAAATTGACCTGCAATGAAAGAGCCAATACTTCATCGAGGTGCAACAGTTTTGAAAAAGCAAATATATTCGGCTCCACTTGTAATGAATCTGTGGGAACAAACAGTAAAAGTAAGTTAAAAGATCAATAAAATGAGGGACATTCATTTGATATTGGAGGGAAACAAATAAGACTTTTCTGCAACCTTTTGTGCGCGAGACGGCATGTTTCAAATATGGTTGTGATGATACATCGGACTTGTATTCATGTCAGCATATGGGAAATGGCATGTTTCGAAACATAACTGTAAGATTATTTATCTAATCAAAGACAGTTTACATTATAAAGTTAAGTAGACATGAATTACCCACATTAAGTGTAAAATAATATGCATATCAAAAGGCCAAATACATAGATCACAAACCAAACATCAACAAGAAGTTAACAATGCGGCTCAATGTTTGACTTTCCAAAAAGTGATTAACAGAGTTGAGAGGATGATTCTATGGGGACAGTTGAGATGAATTGGGCAAGAGATATCCATAGTATATCTCTAGTAGTATCCGGTGCCTCATTGCTCCAATGTGTTCCTACAACACAAATAAGGACAAATAGAAAGAGGGAAAAATATTAGTTGGTAAGTGAAGAAGAAACCAGGTGTTATACATAAGATTGAGAGCAATATTACCTTGGAAAAATGTAATATACGTCCAATAGATGCAAAACAAACAACAAAGGCCAATACATATACACCGCAATCATCCCTACAAGGTATATGGACGGCGAAGGTTAAAATCTTAATATGCGTATTGACATGTTCATAGTGTTTAATATATGATGGGTGAGTAGGGTCAGCTTACGTATTATCATCCTGCGATGGAATTCCTTCCGGAATTTCCATATGCCACTGCTCCACATCATCAAATCCCCACATTTTGCGGCATAACACTTCAAGAATCCAATTACACTACACATTTAAACGGTTCTTATCAAATTTTTGGCACGGCATATTGAAAAAACATAATATAGGCAAGTAATTTAAGTGGGTTGACATATCAAACTAACAATTTGCTTGCCAACTTCTGTATTCGCTGAGTTACGCATTGTATCCAACCAAGTGACAGTTTTTGTAAGCCGATTCACAACAGCTAACATCCAATGACACTTATTTATAATCGGGAAAATGACCTAAAAGAGGAAGCAAAAGGTTGACTATCAAGGTATTGCATAGGTTAATATAGTGAAAATCATAAGGTGACAAGTAATGATGAAAACACTAAGCAATAATATTGAGGTTGTACACATACCTGGTCACATTCAGTTACGCCTTTAAAGAAACGCGAGACATTTAAATTGGGATCGTAATGGCTGGACAAAATCAATGTCTGCAAAAGTTCAACCAATTGGTCAACTGTTCCGAAAGGTATGAAGTAACGTGTAGCATAATTAAAACATTAGAGGGGGGAAGTTGGGCCGATCACAATTTGATATGTGAAAGTCACAATTGATGATGCGATTTAGTGGTAATAAATGCATAACATACCGAAACATAACTGCTTAAAAACCATGTCCGAAATTTGCCTCGATGCGGGCTTGCATCCCGCTCCCTTAAAAGGCCCAAGTAAGCATCAACGATCTTGGTGTATTGATGAAAAAATTAGTAAAATAAGTCAGGTTAATGGACAAAATGAAACTAATACTGTACAAACATATCAAAATAGGCTCGCACGTACTGACCTCGGTCGAGATCCATCGCTTGGACGAACTTCTTCGGCCATGAGCAACCAAAGGATGAATGAACTTCAAGTCAAGAAAGCTATTCCGATGCCCAATCGTACCTATATTAGGTCTGCGTGAATTGCCTACAGAAGCTGCAATTTCTGCAACTGTAGATTTATGTTGATTCTCCAAATTGAAAAAAATATGGGATTGAAGCCATTGAAGCTGTAAAAAAAAACAAAAAAACCAAAAAAACAAAAAAAAAAAAAACAAATTAATACATGTTCGAGCGTATACATATTAACATGATTAACCCCTACAATTGAGTGAGATCGCTGGATAGAAGGGGGGACAAGATTTTCTTACCATCGTAGGATCAACATCATCATCACGCAAAATTCCTGCTTGGGAAGGCGCTTTAAGGTTGCCTCTAGTAGTGGGGCCTGTCCAAGGAGAACGTAGAGCTTGTCCTCTACACCGCTTACGCGGATTCTTCCGCATGCGGGCAACCACATTGGATGAGGGGCACCGGATAGGACTTGATTCTTCTGGCAATGGATTAGTACTGGGTGGGATATCATCACCGCCAATTGGTGAGTCATGTTTGGCAGGACTTGAATGTTGAGGAGGACTGGGAAAAGGAGGTTCACACTGGGACTTAGTGGACTCCTCATATAAACGCATGAGAACATCATAGTCAACAAGCTGTTGACTCAATTTGGCCCGCAAAGACTCGTTCTCTGTCATGAAAATTTCGCACTGTTCACATTTACTATTAAACTCCTCACGCAGTGCGGCATGTTCCTGGAGGAGATGTTGGTAACTGATTCTGCAAGAGTGATGCGGCGACTCAACATGGTCATCCTGATAGAACGATAATTAATTCAGTTAGTCAAATTTATATCACATTATAAATTTGGGTATTGGTGTAAATTAAAATTTTGGTGGTAGTACATAAATAATTTGATAATGTAAATTGTACCATTTCAGAGGGAGGATTCGGTTGTTCTGCATAGTCACTTGCGCCGACATTGAGATGGTCCTGTGTGAATTGGAAAAAATAAAATAAAGTAAATAAATTTAAGCACATGTACTTGATACTATATATTCAATGTAATGGGGAGAAATTGTAAACAAAACACAGGAGGGCAGTGTGTCGACCGAGGTTGTTTTAGGTATGTGTGTAGGAGGGGATGGAGGGGATTTGGAGCAGCTGGAATCACAATGGGGCCGTTTAAGTAACTCTTTGATGGCATGCATACTCTTCTCATTACGAAAAGGTTGCAACCTCACCAAAACCTATGCACAGTAAAACAATACAATTATGCAGTAATAGTAGACTATGTTTGAATAGTAGGCTATGTTATATTAGGGCAAATTGAAAAGATAGTGAATATTGGTAAAAAGTATGAAAAAGATGGACCTCATCGTCATCAGAGACGGTTAGTAAAGATTTGGCTATTGCAGTTGTCACGCTTGTACTACTCCATGTTAATAATCGAGGCCATTGTGGACGGGGACGTTGGATGACCATCGTGTGTTCCAATACCCATAGCTTGAAGGGGAACATCAAATAATTATACCATTTGAATAAGACAGCATACCAGTATGCCAAATTTGGAGAAATATATAAAAGGGTAAATAAGTAAATGGAATTTATACCTGTAACAGTGGACTGCATCCTTTGATGCGAACTTCAGTGACCCGAGTATTATGTTTCAAAGTAGAACCGGCTTGATTGATGCCGTCAACCAAAAAGTCATAGACAGCCCCACCCCAACAAAAATCATTCAATTGCTTCAAATCATCTAGAAGCTTAAAAAAGTGTCCATGAAACCCTGTACCAGTCAACGGGAAAAGGAAAGTAGAAAATGCATATGCTAAGTAAACTCGACACATATCATCAACCAAATCAACCTTTTCGAACAAATCATCGAGTAGCTTTATCCGTCTAGGTTGCCCAGGAAAATACATGTCCAAAAGTTCCTGTACTCTAGATTTCCCGAGGTCCTCCTTAACACGAATTTCTGATCCGATAGAGCGCAAACCCAAAATGTAAGAAACATCTACCGGGGTGAACGGAACGAATGTATTAGCGAACTTAAACCCCACAGCATCGGTATCCCAGTCAGAAATTAATGATTGGAGGAGGTTCGAGTTTGGTTCACAGGAGGGTAGATCCAATATGAATGAGAAAGGAGTCGTTTTGATAAGATTGAGATGCTCTTCAGAAAGTCTTTTAGTTTTATCCCGCAACTTTTTAAGGGAGCATGAGTGCCTGACCCGAACCTGGAACATAAAAAAACCGCACCTTGCATAAAAACAAAAACATATATATATATATATATATATATATATATATATATATATATATATATATATATATATATATATATATATATGTACATACAAGTAAAATAAGTAGCAAACTAACATGAAGTATCGAAATATCACCTTATTACAACCCTTTTTATCAATAGCATTCGTGGGGGTACTTCGCACCATGTCGAGTGCAGAGCTGTGGTGGAAACTATAGTCATGTTAGTATCGACCATAATAAATCAAATAAGGTAATTTTATAAACAAATATAACCAAGAGAATATCTTACAAAGGGACATGAATCGCATCGCATCAGTATGATAAATTTCTTGTATTGCACTCTCCATATAATATTCAGCAATAACATTGTGAAACAATGGATTGACATAATAATACGAAAAAAAAGTTCAGATGTTAAGGGATACAAGTGTGAAAGTGTGTCAAGAGTAGCACATGTATAGGAAAGAATTATTTAAACAGTTGGAATATGACATAATTTAAGTACACATCATAAAAGATGTATTTAATACAATTACATGAACAGTTTTAACTAATCGGACTTCAATTATTACATCAGTCAAAGATAAAAGCTGTTATAGGGGAATGTACGGGTAGTCGTAATGGGAATGACATCAACATATATATTACAAATCCATTCAAAATACAACAAATGTGATATGCTTCCCCCGAAGGTGGTGTATATCAATCCATCACGTAAGATTTATTGACTATACGATGGACTCCATTGGGTGGTATACTAAATTCGGTGGACCGCATGTAATATGAAGTTTCTAGACTTTATAACATTCGCGTGAGTAGGCCAATGATTGTGCACATAATGCTTCAACTCCCCGGATTCTTCTGCCACTACCATTCATCAAAGGGAACGGAACGTTCGGTTTATCTTCATGGTTGCATAAAGTTCTATAAACCGAACGAGCATAACTAAACCACCAACATCATCTTCCAAACAACCGAACGTTACGAAAATGTGGACATAAGTGTTAATAAATCTGCTTGATTCAAAGAAAACATCGGTCAGAAGAAAATTGAATGTCTCTATATAGTACACAATTTCAAATCTATGAGGATCACTTGCAACAATGACTATTTTTTAAAACTTTCTACAATAATAAATGTACGCTAGCATTCACATCCCAAATAAAATATGCCTAACTGCATCAGGTGTAATGAATATAACTATGCATCCTTTACCAATTAGAACAACATAATACTGTCTATAGCCATGGCACTCGCGCATTATAAAAAAATTGAAAGAACTACATGACCGAACATAAGACCAATTCAACATTAAATTAACTATTCAATCAATGTATTCAAATGTACGTACTTGTGGGAATATGTAAATAAGCATTAACCACATTATGGAAAATCCATCATACATATTACCGTTTCACCTTCCCTTTTGGTAGGGGGGGTCATGCGTACTTGGGTGTTTGATATTAATTTTTACCATTGATAGGAAGATATTATGAATATGGAGATCGCATTGATTGTAATGCAATGATACATAGAACCATACAAACAAAAAACAAAAAATTAAATAAAGAATATAGATCAAACCAAAATCAAGAGACACTATTCTTGAAGATTGATGCATCTCCATTAATGTACAATATTGGGTTTGTGACAAACCACGCTCGCATGTGGATAGAAAAAAAGATATTGTAATGGCGTAAAATGAAAGAGGCCATCTAGTGGGACGAACTAAAAGTAAATATTAGCCCACGTAAGAGACAAAATATTGCAACCGAACCCCCCCATTGAATCAAATTATACACGGAAATATAGCGAATGTTTCAAACAAAACTGTTTCCATTTCATTGTTTTCTTTAGCTAAGTAGAAGTTTATAAAGGAAATGTCAAAATAAGATAAACACACTGCTTGAGAATTAGTTATAAAGTAAGCCTAATTGCATGTTGATATGAAATAGAAATTTCAAGTAATGATAGAAGAATAATTTCCAAACCAACATAACTACATATAATTATAGGAAGCCAAAAAAAAGGAGATTAATACAATACACCCTAAATCTGGTTTAGTTGAAGGAAGTTTATTTATTTCTTGAAACCAAACCACTTATACATACGATTCAATATTTCCTTTAAAGAACAGTAGTTGGCGGAATTACCATTACATTAACCGTCAACAGTGCATGCAACAATTGTTGAACATTACCCGCCGAACATAAATATGTTTCATAGCTAAATAAATTCAAAGTAATAGTATAGAGTTTGATAGATAAGGTTCTGCATAATCCGCATATATGAAGATTCATTGTGCTCCCTGATATAACAACAATTAATTCTTATTAGCTTGACACTCAAAGCTTGTACTTTTACTTCTAAGAGTGCATCTAGGCCTATGTACATATGTCACGCCAATAACAATAGTTTCATATCAAATGAAACGATCAACAAATTTACTTTGGTATTCCCCTGTTTTCAGTTCAACTACTACAACTTATCTTACTCGAATAATCTAAAATATTAATATTCTTCCATCCGTTGAAAACATTTACACATGGAAGTTTTGAAGACAATACCAATTTTCTATTCAAATCAAATTGATGCACGGGTCTTTCTTTATTCGTCCCCTTTACGATAGCCAGAAGTTCATGGATTCAAACTAACAAAACATCATAAGTGAATAGATGGTAACAAGCAATTCTAATGGAAAAGTTTCTGAAACCAACAGATTTTAAAATATGAACAGTCTGAGCAACAAATAAATACATGCATGCGCAGTTCAACTGTTAGTTTTGCTCTCTCTCTATCCCTCTTATATATATTTCTCTCTCACCCAATTTTTCAATCAATATAAAGAATCAACTGGTCAGGCAAACCCATTAGGTCAAAGAAGTTAATATACAAATTATGCATAGCCCAATTCAAGGGAGCCAAGAAAGCCCGAATTAAAAAAATTTACTACCCTCAAATGTTTGACTGGAACCATTTAATCTATGTGAACATCGAAATGAACCCTTAATTCATTGCCAAATCCACACCTCATATCAATATATAATATCACCATCAATATTGCTACCCACGAGGCAAACAGCATCACCCATCAAGTGTTGGGCACAAGCTATATATACCTGTATGTGTGTTCAGAAGAAACATATACTTTACTAAAGAGGAATAAATATACATGCCCAAAGTGACATTATTATATTGAAAGGGGGCATTATGCATATCATATCTCAAAGGAGACAGGACAGCCTTAATTTACAAATTTACTACCCTAGTTAATTTCAATGGAACCATTTACTCTCTGTGGACATCAAAATGAACCCTTAATTAATTGCCAAATCCATAAATAATGTCATTGCTTTATAAGACCCTCAATATTCCTACACACAAGGCAGAAGGTGCAACACACATAAAGTGTTGGGCAGAAGCTATATATACGTGTGAGTGTGTGTGTGTGTGTGTGTGTGTGTGTGTTATTTGAGTTTTTCCTAAAAAAACAAAACTTTACTATAGAGGAATAAAGATACAAGCCCGATATGCCTTTTACAATAAAATCAGTCAAGCATTGAAATGGAAAGTGGGGAAAAAAAATTAAAGCTAACTGTTAATAGATTTATTGCAGTCAAATATAAGAGAGGGGAAGCCTACGTACTTACCCAAACAAGGACTACAGTTGGATAATCCATCTATATGTGTATATATATACGTATATATGTGCGTGTGGTTGTGTTGTTTCAATAAAGTATCAAAAATATCAAACAAAAGTTGGATGTTACCGGAATTAGAAGACGGACGGACTCAAAATACAGCGCTATTGTCGCCTTAGGGCTTATTTCCTCGCCGACACTCAATCACCCTCACAATCACAACTTCGCTTTCAATAATGGGTTCGAATGACTCCTGTTCACACTCAACAGATAAGGACCTCGGTAGGGACCTTAGGGTATCTGAGACGAGAAAGGTCTCGCCTTTCCTCAATCTACCGACGGGAACCCTGAAAAATAGGGAAGGAGAAAGGTCTCGCCTTTACTCGGCAGCAGAAGATCGGATTCTGCACTCCAAAGCCTCTCGGCCGGTTCAATAATGGGTGTGGTAGAGCAGCGAGATAGAACGCCGGCGTTTCTTCCGCTGAGTTCGACGAGGTGCCGTCACTTCCGGTGTCTTCGACGTTCCGGTGTCTTCGACGAGGTGCTGTGAGTGAGAGAGAGAGTGAGAGAGAGTGAGAAAGAGAGAGAGAGTGAGTCGGAGGGAGATAGAAGGGTTTGGGCGGTTAATTTTTTTTTTTTATTTATTTAAATAAATAAAATATTATTTTTAATTGATTTGACCAAGGCAGACATGTAATCATTGAAATTAAAAAGTTTGATTTGACAACATTTAATGTGTAATTGGGTATCCTTAATAAAATTGGGTATTATATATAAAATTGGGTTTTGGGTATTCTTCGTAAAATTGGGTATTCTTATATTATATGGGTATTTGACCGTTGGAGGCTGCTGGAAGGGTATTATGGTCCAAAAAAATTAGTTTTGTCATTTCCAAACACATGGGTTTATAGGGGTAATTTATTGAAAACATAGGTTCATTTTGGGAAAAAGCCCTTAAAAATATAACCATTAAATAAAAATAACAATACTCTTCTAATCTAATTTATAAATGCAGCTTGGCAACGGAAAAAAAATACAGAACGCTTAAAACTTAAAACTGTCACTAATTCACCATGTTGCATAGAATTTATATTTTTTCAGAGCACCTCTAATGGGGAGCTTCCATTTGAGCCTTCAGTTGTTATATTTGGGAGTACTACAGTGCCAAAATAGGAGATCCTCCCATGTTTGACGCTACTATACTCCAATGGGAAGCTATCACGTACACTTGACTCCATTATCTTCCAATGAGCTTTAAATTAGAAGAAAATACGATACAGAGTATTTGAGAGGTGATGGTAATTGACAAATAATTTTCTAAATATAGACAAAATTACTATCATTATTAAAATTTAAGAGTCATGGATGACATCCCATTAAAACACACACACACACACACACACACACACACACACACATATATATATATATAATATGACTTTCAAATTTGGAATCACAACTTAAAATAAAGGGAAAATTATCTAGACTCCCTTAGATATTGAATTCCATACCAGTAAGCCTAGAACACTATAATGTTTACCCAAAGATTCTTCCAGGATTTTCTAAAGTCAACTTTATTTATTTAAGGGCAAATTTACCCTTTTTTTTATTGATTTAAAAGAGAGTTTTATTACCTTTTAAATGATGTAACTGTATTATTGATATTATGGTAAGTTTTAAAGATTTATTTCAATTCAAATTTTGATTTATAAAGAGATATATCTGTTTTTTCAAATTAGTTTTTTCTTTGGTTGGATTAACGTGCAAACAGCATTGGAAACACGAGCATGCTGCTGCACATATCAATTCCAGAGTTCACCAGTAACTCGTTGGTTGCTGCTTCTTCTAGCAAACGGCGTTGGTTTGATAGTTGATTCATTGGAAAAAAAACAAAAATTGGGTTGTTTTGTTTTATTTTTCTCTATAAGAATGTATGATTTCCGTTTATTTCTCTTCATTTTTTTATATTTTGTTTTGAAATAAGTTTTAGTTCTCATTTTCATTTTGATAGCGCAAATATGAATTTATATGTTTTTAAACAAATAAGTAAATTTACTCATATATATAGGGATGGGTTCACCTAACACCCAATTTTGACATCCCTCATCTACCATTAGATCAAAGCCAATCCAATGGCCATAATATAAACTGATTTTAATAACAAAAAAACCAACCCACTCTCTTTTTTATTGGTTTTGACAAAGCAACTTACCCTCTCTCTAGGTAGTGTCCATCTTCCCACTACCCATCTTCATCCTCCCATTATTGTCCCGCCGGGTTCAAACACGACCTCTCACTTTGCCGTCGGCAATCCATGCCCCATCAAACTCAACCTCTTTCTGTCGTCGGAAAACACCAACCAAACTCGACGACGAATAATGAAGGTCGCCAGCGGTGGAAATGGTCGGTCAAGAAGGTGAGAGAGTGAACGTCGCCTGAGCGTCAGATGGGTTGCCAATATCGCCGCCGGAGCAATCCGTTGATGATATTCGATGGAGTGGAGAGCAATGATCATCGGATGTGAAGCATATGTTTTTTGCCATTTGATCCACAATTTCGTCGTGAGGGGTAGGGGAAGAGAGAGAGAGAGTGTGAGATGTTTGTCATGTGGATCTAAAGTTCCCTCCAAAACCAATAGTCTCTTCTACTGCAAAGGATCTTATTAGTCAGATGCTTGTCAAGGATTCTTCCCAACGCTCGCCTGCCACTACATAAGCTTCTTGAGCATATATCCATGGATTGTTCAGAATGCAGACCCTTCTGGTGTCTATAGGGGTTGATTCCTTTGTCGGATGTTGGTAATATCGTGATTGTTCAGAATTGCACCGCGATTTGTTTTAGCATTTGCACATGAGCTTTCTTCTAGTTGGGTCTTCTAGGGTGAATTACTTGTAGGAACTGTTCCCTATGTGAACTTGGCGTTGGGATCCTCTGCTTGGGAGGCTCTCTACTTGCATCTACTAGGGTTTTAATGGGACAGCAACACGTCACATTTGAGGTGGATCCAACAGCTGAAGTTCAATGTTCGCTCAAAACGACTCCTTATGCCTGCATTTCAATATTCATCCAGCCTAACGTCGTTTTTTGACAGTTATCCCTTCGATGTTCACTTGGCAAATGCCCTAACTTTCTCAAATTCCATAAATTGGGTGCTCGGTTCTGGAAAATTCTCAACAAAAAGGGGGATTGAATTAGTGTTCCACTTTAAAAAAAAAAAAAAAAAAGAATTAATGTTCTTTACATGCATTGACATTATAATGTCATTGCAGCCATTGAATAGTAAACAAGGCAGCCATTGATGAAAAAAAAAAAGAGAGAAAATGAAAGAGAGATGCCAGGAACGCAGGAAGGCAACTATTAACATGTGCAGGAGATGCACATTACTACAAGAATAATGGGCTATGACTACGATTTTGGTAGACAAAAGACTAGTGTTTTTTAAAACCTTAGTTAAAAGGTATGAAACGACTAGGGTTTTTTAAAACCCTAGTTAAAAGGTAAGAAAAGACTACTATTCCTAGGACCCTAGTCTTTTCTTGCCTTTTAACTAGGGTTTTATAACACACTAGTCTTTTGTTGGTTAAAACCTTAGTTAAAAGGTAAGAAAAGACTATGGTTTTTTAACCACCTAGTTAAATGATAAGAAAAGACTAATGTTCTTAAGACCCTAGTCTTTTCTTTTCTTTTAGGAGAAAATATATATATATATATATATATGGAAAATAGACTATTGGGACAGGTTCCCTTACACCCTATTTTGACACCTATGTTACAACTCGTTTTCAAATACCCTCGTAGATCGAATATTTTGAGAAACCAACTGTTAGATTATATACTAATCTTATGTTTGTCATGTATGAAAAAAATTGGAGTGATCCAACGGTTAGTTTTTGAAAAATATCATTTTGAAGAACTATTATTTTTTTTTAGTAATTAAAAATATAACTATTTTTTATAGCGACATTTCTTAAAATCTAACCATTGGATCACTATGATTTTTAATGGGTATAAAATTTATAAGAAGCGAATCAAATCTAATGGTTAAATTCGTTGTAAAATTAATTTTTTTTAATAAATTTCTTATATAAATACGACACCGTTTTGTTTGGTTTTTTTTTTTTTTTTTTTTTTTTTTTCATTTTGCGGACCTCTTCATTCCCTCTTAAGCAATTCAATTCCCGCCCCCCTCACTCATCGATCTCTCTCTCTCCCAACCTGATCTCACTCAGTCTCTCCCCACTCGATCGATCATGCTGTCGTCTCTCACTCAATCAATGATCTCAATCTCTCTCCCCACTCGATCGGGACTCGATCTACAGTTTCTCACTTCATCTCCGTTACATACCAAAGCGGAGGCCTTCTATCGGAACCCTCTTCACCAGATTCCTCTCATCCTCGGAACCCTCTTCACCGGATTCCTCTTACTGCTAGATCTCAAACCCTAACCCCTCCCATCTGTGAACGCCAGCACCTCCATATTCTTCCACAAACCATCTCCTCAAACCCCTCCCATCCCCAGAATGAGGTACAGGTCAACCCAAGCTTTCTCTGCTGCGAACCATTGAAGACGAACCTTATATGCTACGAAGCATTGCTAGACCTTAGCCGCACTGCTCACCGACCACCATTTCCACCGGATGCTGGATTGAGGTTGGTTTATTCAGGTTTCTATGTTTTTTTATTTAGGTTTCTACATTTATTTTTTGTTAAAAATATGTTTGTTTTAGAAAAAAATTGGGGGAACAACTCACCAATACCTTTGGTTTTCAGATTAAAGAGGTGAAGAACTCACCACTCTATTTTCTCTTCTAAATTTCTGTGGTATTGTAACATGAATGTTGATTTTTTGGATCTGTTTTGTGAAGAACTCACCTCTATCTACTTTATTGTTCTAACATATATCTTTGTCCTGATATGCTTCTCACAATATCTTAGTAATCTTGGATATTTCCAACTTTTTTTCTCAAATGGTGCTTGTAGTTGTGTCTGCCGAGTTAGTCCTTGAAAGAACATAGCTGATGCCTTACAATTTTGATGATAATATGATATCATTATGTGGTTCATATCTTTGGTTCTTGAAAATCTATGCCTGTCGACAGTCAACAATGAAGATCTCATTTATTGCACAAAGGTATTTATTTGAACAACACACACCACCTAACATCACTTGTCAGCAACACCATGTAGTGCTACCAAGTTATCTTAATCCAATATTCATGGCATCGTATAAAACAAATTAATATAATTGGAACTTTGAGAGGATTAAAAAACTAGAAGAGAAATTAATACAAACTCTACTAAACCCTCGAATGGTTTTTGTTAGACTTGGGATTTATAACGGAGTGTTGATATAGGTTCGGCCTAATGACAATGAATTGTCCAATTTTAGCTCCCAGTCCAGCCTCACACAATCTAGTGTTCTGGTTAGGATTTGAAATTAATGAAATTGTGACTTGGGATTGAACTCTAAAACTATAGTTAAGGATAAACTTCGGTGGAGTTGACCCAATAACAATAAATAAATAAATACTACAGTATCTGATTACCAGGAATTAGCTATCTAATTACCAATAAGTTTTCTTGGAAAGAAGCAAAACCATTCCTTTCCTTTATGATGATTCAAAAAAAAATTTAATTTTTATTGCAATAAAAATTACAAGAATCACACTCAAATTTTCTTTAAATCTCAAAAGACTTGCATGTTCTGACATACACATATACAGCATGTTACCAAGAAAACATTTTTCTTTCATTTCAAACTTTCATTATTTCTGGTTTTGAACTTTGGTAGACCTATGAACTTAAGAGCAAAATGAGAAGCTCAAGAATACTCTGGCCTGGTGATGAAGGCGATGGGAGTTGGAATCATGCTTGGCAAGCAATAAAGAAGGTATTAGTGTTCAAAAGACTCCTCCTGTTTTCAGTTGATAATGCATCAACCTTGCTCTGTATTAATCTGTAGGATATGTTTTGTTTTTGTTATTTCAATTCTTTTATGCGAGATACTTTTATAGAGAACTTTAATTTGTTTAACTCATTCTCATTAGTTATTATTATCAATTTTATATAATTTTCCTTTAGTTACATGAAAGGTATGAAATCAAATGATTAATGCTTTAGGTGATATTGTTTTCTCTTAAACTGGTAATGCATTCAGTAACCAAGTATAATCTAAGAAGAGGTGTACGATATAGATATTTAGTTAAAAAATATTTCTTTTATTGACACAGATATAATATATAGGGTAGTTTAAGAGTAAGTTGTAGCGATTGAGCTTATCAAAGAAGTTGTAGCTGTAAGAGAAATTGATTTTTATAAAATGGCAGTGACCAAATGTAACCAATGTGTATTAGGATGTGATGTGAATTTTAGTGGTGAGTTCCTATCTTTTCATATATATATATATGTGTGTGTGTGTGTGTGTGTGCGCGCGCGCGCGTGCATATCCCGTGAACTTAGATTTCTAGGAAAAGGCATAATTCTTGAGATGCCCCATCCCAGTGCATAGCTAAATTGGAAGGGAAGATCAACCATGGAATTGTGACCCCAACCCATTCCTATACATAGAATTTAAAAATGCTGTCGAATTTTTATCTCAAAAAAGAAAATATTTCTTAGTACAAGTTAATTTAATTAAAATTTTATATTGAAGTTTTAATGGATACTTTTAAGTGTCCCCTTTGACAGTTTTTGTAGTAGTGCAGGTTTCCATATTCCATCTAAGCTATCATTTTCCATTTCTTTGATATTCATTATAATTCTATAATTTTGTGTGATTTATTTATTATTTTCTTTATGTAGGTTTCCAATTAGGTCATCAACAAAAAATGAAGGATGGAACCAGCTTTTTTGTTGAGAAGAAGATGCATTTAAAGACTCATTATTAGAATTTAGTTTTGGAATAGATGATGATTTGAATGTACCCATATCTAGGATTCCAACATTAACTGTACCACTTTTAGTTAATTAATTATAAATCAATTAAGTTGAACACTTATTGCATTTGTACGAATATTTTGTATTTTTCTAGCATAATTTTATTAATGATTTTTGCACTTTAATGGGTGGTTCGGAATGTGATTGGGTGTATTTAAAGGTTACAGGTTATATTTATGTAATATTGAAAACAAAATTGCAAAATACAGAATTTTTTTTTTTTTTTTTTTGTGGGTAAATCAAAGATGAAGGTTTAAAACCGTAGTCTTTTTGGTTTAAAACCGGAGTCGTTTTATGAAAGACTAGGGTTTAAAACCGTAGTCGTTTCCTAAAAGACCAGGGTTTTAAAACGTAGTCGTTTTCTAAAAGACTAGGGTTTATAACCGTAGTCCTTTGTAAAAAAAGACTAGGGTTTAAAAACCGTAGTCGAAGATAAGACTACCACCCGCCTGACTACGATTCCAAAACCCTAGTCTTAACCCAAAGACTAAGGTTTTGCACCTTAGTCGTAGGCAGTTTTTGTAGTAGTGTTGGTTGCAATTTTTTTTTTTTTTTTTTGGGAAATAGATAATTCATTAAAAAGAGTATTAATCAAGGAAGGTTACAAAGTTGATGAAACAGAGAACTGGGGATCCAATCAAGGAACCAAAAACCAGAAGCTTTAAACATAAGAACTCATTTAGCATCAGCGTGAGCCTCCCTATCATCCATACGGGTATATTTACAACAGTTTGCAAAAGAGTTTTGTCTCAAATAGGATTACAGTCATCAAGCAAAAGTAAAATAGGAGGAGAACGTCAACCTTGCTCTACATCTAACCAATCATTTACTTTGGAGATATTGAGGCTATCAACCTTGATCTGCAGTTGCCGAATTTCTATAGTGAGACCGATAGATTTAGCAACCAAAGAATGACTCCCATATCTCAAAGTCTCATCCTACTGCAATAATTTGACCGTCCTTGTTCTTCAGAATTGCTTCACCACAAAAAAAAAAAAAAATCAATTGCTTGTAAGCCCCATCATGGAACGGCGTTAAGCAGGATGAATATCCAAACGCGGACATAGGGGTTGTTTTGAACGAACATTAAACTACAGCCGTTGGATTCGCCTCAAATGTGACGTGTTGCTATCCCATTAAAACCCTAGTAGATGCAAGCAGAGAGCCTCCCAAGCAGAGGATCCCAATGCGTGAAGTTGAGGCTCATGAAAATTATTTGTGCAATAGTAACTGTTGTTGTAAGCTATTTAGATTTCTCTTTTCCCCATTATATGCCTCCATCAGTATAAGGTTTTGTTGCATTTGTGCCTCCAAGCTCTGTAAAAATAAAATTAATTTAACTTTTTGTAAAAAAAAAAAAAAAAGGAGAGCGTGAGAATGATGGGAGATCGCCGGCGCCAAACTATATTGGGGAGGATGAAGATGGGCAGTGGGGAGATGGAGATTGCGTAGAGAGAGAGGGTTGCTTTGTCAAAATCAATAAAATAGAGAGTGGATTGCTTTTTTTTGTTATTAAAATCAGTTTATATTATGGCCATTGGATTGGATTTGATCTAATGGTAGATGAGGGGTGTCAAAATTGGGTGTTAAGTGAACCCATATATATATATACTTATTTGGCATGTTGCAATGAAATTTACCCGTTGCAATAATTATTGAAACTTCATGCAACTTTAAGGTATATTTATCTTCTTACATAATGAACGGTGCTCTAATATCTTTAATTTTTCCTCTTTCACATTCTTCCAGCACAAGTTTTCATTTTTTACTTGTTTCAATAAAATTTACTTGCTGCAGTTTAAATGCAACTTTATGCATCTTAGGCATATATGTCCATGTTTTTTTGTAAGGTATGTTTATCTTCTTACACAGTGAAAGAACCTGTTTGAAATATAAATTTACATGTTTGAAAATATATGCCAATATACGTATCCCCCATGTGTATACAAGTTAGGTAAATTTACTTCTATTGAAAATCATGTTAAACACATATAATATACTTTATTTAAATATAATTTACCTATTTGAAAATATACGACAATTTATGTATATAGCCATATGTATACAAGTCAGGTATATTTACCTCGTTTATACAATAACAAAAGTGTTGAATTTACCTGTTTACAAGTGTCAATGGCTGTTGATTTGTCAAAATGAAAATCTCTAATTTATGGATTTTTTTTTCCATAATAGTTATTGTATATTTGTATATGAATGCTAAATATGGTTATTGAGAACATCAAAGGAAGACTAATATTGGTAAATTTTGAAAATAGGGTTGAATGAAACTTTTCCATTGGGGTTGAATGCAACTTTTCATTATTGGTGAAAACTAATTTTAGTAAATTTTGAAATCTACCTATAATAAAAGAGGACAATTCCGTCAAAATCTAAATATTTTGTATTTATTAAAACTTTATTTTTTATTATGGACTTTTGGGTATAGCATCCTTTCACTAGGGGGTTATTGATTAAAACTCCTTTTTAAAATACAAACATTTAAACAACTTTGATAGCATCCAACAGTAAATACTGTTAAAGTATTTTGTGGATTGAATTTTGAAAATCGATTGTCGGATCACTATAATTTTGACAAACATGTTGTTCATAAAAAGATTAACCAATCCAACGATCACTTTTTTAAAATACCTATCCTATAGCTAGCTCCTAGAACGAATGAACTAACGATAACCTAGGTAATGACATCCTTACTTGATCAAAATCCTATAAAATATTATAGTAGGATAAAAACCATTAATTATCTTTTATTTAGTACGAGATACAAAAAAATATTTTATTATATATTGTGGGTTCTAATCGGAATCCTCACTCCACAGATGCTATTAAATGTCGAGACAAATTAAAAAGAAGACGACCAAAAGAATAGAAAGAATAGAAAAAGGGCCACACCAATACACCTTGCACAATCAGCCA
>JAESVK010068884.1:35730-50110 GCA_017140935.1 Hamamelis virginiana
CCATTAGATTCAAGCTAATCTAAGGGTGTAGATGAGGAGTTTGTTTATGTATATATTGTTAGTAGTATGCCCTAATAGCCAATCTCATTGGTGTAATTTAGGATATAAACTTGATTAATGTATTATTATTATCATTCATTAATAATATGAGCTTTTGATTATCATGTCTTATACTCTTATTATGTTCATAATAAGTCCTTAGAAAGAATGTAAATATAAGAATTCAAGAGTTGAGATAAGGAGACTTATATTGTTAAAGACTTCTTTCTTAAATATTCCTAGTCATAGGATTATTTATTGGGCATTAATAATCTGGATAGACTAGCACAGGTTATGTCTGCTCAATATGGAGAATGACCAGTCTCAAGTTATTTGTGTAATGACACTAGGACAAACCTGTAGGTGCTTGTTTGAGAACAAGTACACTAAATGTGATAATTGATTGAGTTTGTTGGATGGAATTTTACTTGCATGTCAAACAACAACTCAGGGTTACAATGATGCAAGTGATCCTTAGACCTGAGGCACAATAGATGTCCTGTATTAGGGATGTTAGGGTTTAATAGTACAATGTACATATCCTAACCATGGAATTTGTATAAGTACTCATTGGCCCTAGTAGACCTATCATGGGGGCATATGAATGTACAATAAGGGATCTATCACTCTAAGTAAAGAGAGGAAATGCCTTGTATTATTCTCAAAGATATAATTCATAGAAGTCTTTGGCCAAAGTAGTTGGGAATAAGAAAAGTGTTTCTTGAGTATCCCAAGATTGAATTGATATTTTGAGAATCACATACAAGATGTTAAATTACGGTTTTGACATATTATTCATACCTAACTAATTTAACTAAGGCATTGTTTGATGGAAGGATTGAATTGTATCTTAATTGTAACTGAAGGGTTCAATGTTTTATGATAAACCTTCACACAACCTAGGGTGTGTCTTGACATATTGCTAGATGTCACTCATGACTAGTAGAGGCCCAAGAGAATTTTTTTTCTCAAAGGGAAATTAGGAGAATTCTAATTTGAACCTTAAATAAAAGTGGTTTTATTTGAAGGATAATTTATTTATCCTATATACCTACTACTAGGTTGTGGTGAACCTAAGAGGTCACACACATATAGGCGTTGGCTTAATTTAAAAGAGAAGAGAGGGTGTAATTATAATTAAAAGTTAATTATAATTGATTAGAATAATAAAAGTTATTATTTGGATCAATATGCAAATAGGGATTTTTGCATTTGAAATTCAAATTTTGAATTTTGAATTAATTAGGGCAAGGAGCTAGCACTCCATATTATAAAGAGAAGAGGAAGGGCTGGCCATCACTAAGTGAAGCATAGTGAAACCCTAACCGCCCTCTTCTTGCTCTCCCACTCTCTTATTCTCTTTCTATTGGAGGCTTGACCTAGCGCGGATTTCCCTTGGAGGCTTTCATCATTTTGGGACTGATCTACCTTCATTTTAATCCTACTCTAAGGCTATTAATGTAAGTGTTTACATTATTTAAAGTTTTGCATTTAGCTTATACAATGAATCATGTGATCTTGGTTCATTGGTTTCCATGAAAAGTTTTATTCCGCATGATTTCCTGGATTCCTTTCATATATATATATATATATATATATATATATATATATATTAAAAAATCAAATACAATGTGAAAAATGTGATTAATATGAAATATTTAATGTTATAAAAGTCCATTGAAAATGGTGCTACTTTTGCATTAGCTCGTACCATTTTCAATAATGGAAAAAAATAGTGTTTGGCAAGTGCATATTTTAAAAGTCCATTTATATAAAAAAATATGGAAAGTCCATTTGATAAGAGTTTGAGCCAGTCAGTTAGAATTGGGTGGGGGGTAAAATTGTTAACCAACCCGCCCTTGGCTAGTGGTTAATCTTCTCAAAAGTGGCAAAACGAATTACCTTAGAAACTACTAACATAAGAAAGGTTCTTTATTATCAAATATCTTACAAACTAGCGTATGATCTCACATTCAAAATTGCAAGCATATATCCAAAAAAATAAGTACATCTTCAAATTATCACAATAAAGATCTCTAAAGAAAATGAAAAGGAAGGGAACAGGTTGTCATTTGTGTAATGAAAATGAAATGAAAAGGGAAATTTAGGAATTTAGGGTTTGTATTTTGTAAGTTTAAATTAGTAAAGAAATTTATTTATATACAATTAGTTAGTGGGTGGTGTTAGGTTTAGGACGGGTTATCATCTTTGCATTCGCCAACCAAACCAACGCGCAAAAAATTCATCAAATCAACCAACCTAACTTGCCCAATCATTGTAGCGTACTTTGGATTGTGGTTGGGGTCGGGTCGGACGGATTTTTGCACATCCCTAATTTGATTTCAAAAAGCTATCTAGAGTAGCTTTTCCTAGATGGATTTTTCAAGAATTGGCTTATGATAAAAGTCCATTAAAAAAATTTCACCAAATACTTCAAAATTTTCTAAATGAACTCTTGGCTCTAGGAAGCCCATCCAAAGCCTTCCAAATGGAGGGCCAAATGTAGGGGTGGCAAAATTAGCCCAAACCCATCAACCCTCCCAAACCCATTTAGTAGTAATGGGTATGGGTTGATACATTTTAATAAATGGGTCATAATTGGGCCACTCAATTAAACCCATTTATAATTGGGTTGGATTGGGTAACCCATGGGTGCCAAATGGGCACCCAACTAATTAAATTCATTTTTATGATTTTTGTTCTCAAATTTGGGACATATACCCATTTAACTATCATGTCTTAACCCATGCCCATATATCATGGGTCGACCCGACTCACCAACCCATATATCATGGGTCGACCCTCTTTCTTTTTTTTTTCGCATATACACGCCAACAAAAAAAACTGAAAATAAAATAAAATTGCCGCATTTAATAACAAAAGTTAACATATCATATATATACAAAATTTAACATGTCATATATATATATATCATGATCCATACCCATATATCATGGGTCGACCCGGTCCACCAACCCATATATCATGGGTCGACCCATTCGGTTTTGTTTTGTTTTTGTTTTTGTATTTTTTTCCTGCATATACATGCCAACAAAAAAAAAAAAAAACTCAAAATAAAATAAAATTACCGCATTTAACAACAAAATTTAACATGTCACATATATACAAAATTTAACATGTTATATATATATATATATATATATATATATATATATCCAGACCCATGCCCATATATCATGGGTCGACCCGACCCACCAACCCATATATCATGGGTCGGCCCTTTCTTTTTCTCTTTTTTTTTTTTTTTTTTTTTCACACCAACAAAATAAAATAAAATTGCCGCATTTAACAACAAAATTTTACATGTCATATTTAAATTTTCAACTAAAACTGCGTTCTTATAGTTATTCAAAATGTCACAATTTTGTAGTCAATTTTTTCAAAAACCAACCGTTGGATCATCTTGATTTTTGGTAGGCATGACATTCATAAGATGAGTATTTTATCCAACGGTCGATTTTTTAAAATATATTTTGCAACTGACCCTACAGAAGCGCAGAATGCCAAAATATATAAAATTGAATGTTTTTTTGACATAAGGGCACATGATTCTCTTTGTGGCTAAATGTTACATATTTTCACAATAACACTTTTCAAAAAACCAACCGTCGGATCACTGTGAGATTTTGCAAGTAGGACACACAGAAGAGGGGCATCTAATCCAACGGTCAATTTTACGAACTATCATGCCTGCAAAAACTCATAGTGATGCCACTCTACTATATGTCATGCATGCAAAAACTCACAGTGATCCGACGGTTGGTTTTTGAAAAAACTGATTGCAAAATTGTGACATTTTGAATAATTGTAAGAACGTAGTTTTTGTTGAGAATTTAAATATAACATGTTAAATTTTGTTGTTAAATGCGGAAATTTTCTTTTATTTTGTTGGCGTGTATATGCGTTTTTTTATTTTTTATTTTTTAAAAAGGGACAACCCATTATATATGTATTGTCGGGTCGGGTCGACCCATGATATCTGGGCTGTCGAGTCGGGTCAACCCATGATATATGGGCATGGATCAAGATATATATGGCATGTTAAATTTTGTATAAATATGACATGTTAAATTTTGTTGGTAAATGTGGCAATTTTATTTTATTTTGAGTTTTTTTTTTGTTGGCGTGTATATGCTGGGAAAAAAAAAAAAAAAAAAAAAAAAAATCGATCTATAATATATATGGGTTGGTGGGTCGGGTCATGATATATGGGCATGGGTCTAAATGGGTCAAGACATTGTACTAGTTAAATGGGTCATATACATTTTATGGTCCATCCCATTTAGACCCAATCCAAACCCGCCCATTTGCCACCCCTAGCCGAATGCCACCTTAGTTATTTTTATTATGCGAAAAATATCTTAAATTTACTTCCATCGAAGTTTGGACCTAGACATATACATATACGTTGATTGGCATATTATGTTTGATTTAACTCACAGGAAAAATTTGAGCACAGTTTACAAAGAAGAGACTCAAACCTACTTTATTTCTTGGATTTTGTTATAATATCTCCAACCATGCACACTAGACTAAAATGCCTAGCCAACCAGGTACAAAGCCAGGAATTCAAGTGAGGGGGGCGAACTTTAATTTATTGTTTACTAGTTTATCCCAATTCAAAAAATCAAGAACGTTTTTGTACCGTGTTAGTTTGAAGTACAAAAAATTGTAAAAAATTATAATCCATTAATATTTGATGAATTATATTTTAATTAAACGCATTTATAATTTTCCTCGATGGGCTTCATTTTTTAAAAACTTTATAGGATGGCTTCATTAGAGCATTTCCAATGGTATGTCATTTGATCGAGATGCCATCGTCAAAATTTGGCATTAGCATTCCAAATAGATTGCTTAAATGGTATGTCATTTGGAGTGTCAAATTTTGGTAATTGCACGTAAAATTGTCAAATTTGGCACCTCAAATGGTATAGCTTCATTCGTGTCATATCATATTTTTCCATCAAAAAGTGGAAAATGTTAAAACATTTAAGCATTTAATGCTTTGACATTTCCAACCTTTTTGAAGAGAAAGTATGTTTTGGCACAAATGACAAATGCCTTTTAAGGTGTCAAATTTGGCACCAAAGAGTGCCATTGCCAAAATTTGGCACCTATTGGAGTAATCTATTTGGGTTCCAATACCAAATTTTGGCAATAGAATCTCATATAGCACTCCCATTAGAGATGCTCTTAATAAATACAATCAAACTGTCATTCAAGAAGGGATTGAAGAAGGAAAATTAAAAAAGAAAAGAAATAAAAGAGTAAAATGAAAGGGTCAAAAAAATTGAGGGGGGGGCAAATTGAAATTTAAATAAAAAAAAAGGGACGAGCTATATGCAGCACACCTTTTACTAAAGGCAACCCATTTTCTAAGTACAACTCACCCATTTGTATTTTTACTAAAGGCAGCACAATAAAAATTTAATAAATATACCCATTTTACCCTTTACTAAATACAACCCATTACATAACAGAATTACTATAAGCAACCCATAATATATCAGAATTTATCAAATGACCATATTACCCCCAACACCATGAAAGAGCATCTTAAAGATGTTAGTTTGAAATTTGTACTCACCCTAAACACTTTCGTTTTAGGTTTGTTTGTATATTATTGGTAAACATTATATTTGGAATAAACTTGCTTCAAAACATGAAAAGTAGCGTTTTATAATCATTATGGTATGGTATGATGGTTTTATGAAAAAAAAACCTATGTTTCGATCGGAAAATTGAAAAAAAAAATAAATTTGTGTTCGTGTTCGCATTCGGACTGGTACATCAGAATATGAAGCTTTAGTATCCAGTTGTGGGAAACCGAATATGAAGCTTTAGTATTGAGCCGTGGGAAACTGAATATCATTACACATATTCAGCTGTAGAAAACCGAATGTGGTCTTCTTCTTCTTTTTTTATTTTTTATTTTTTTTATTTTTATAATTAAGTAGAGGACCTAACAAAAAAAAAAAAAAACCACATTCGGTTTCCTACAGCTAAATATGTGTAATGATATTCGGTTTCCCACGGCTGAATACTAAAGCTTTATATTCGGTTTCTCACGGCTGAATACTAAAGCTTCATATTCGAATGTACCAGTCTGAATACGAACACGCGAACACATAATTTTTTTTTTTCAATTTTTCGATCGAAACATGGATTTTTTTTATAAAACCATCGTACCATAATGATTATAAAACACTATTTTTCATGTTTTGAAGCAAATTTATTCCAAATATAATGTTTACCAATAATATACAAACAAACCTAAAACGAAAGTGTTTAGAGTGAGTACAAACTAAAAAACTAATCTCTTTAAGATGAAGATGATGAAAATGAAGAAGATGAAGACTTTTTTTTTTTTTTTTTTAAATTTAATTAATGGGATAATGTGTTGCAAATAGAATAGTATCTAGTATTTAGACTTGGGGCGAATATGGCATTTAAAATTTTTTATTTTGTATAGTAATGGACTGCCTTAAAACTTAATGGGTTGTACTTAAAAAATGATATAATAGACCCAATGAATATTTTAAATGGGCTGTCTTTAGTAAAAACTATGCTGCAAATAGTCCCTCCCTAAAAAAAATTCAAAGGGGGCAAGTGCCACCCTTGAAGTGTACATGGCTTCGTCCATGTAGCCAACCCATAAAAATTGCACTCCAATGGACTAGGCATTCGGTTAGACATTTTAGCTAACTCCTAATTGGTTAGCCAAATATAACCAAAAGAGATAAACCGGACATTTTGGCTGCTCACCAATTTTTTTCCAAATGATTCTCTATAAAATATAAGTTGAGTTAAAAAATAATAAAATATTTTTAGCTAGTTAAAAAAATGTTAGTATGTTTGAACATCCTCACAGATCACAGCAACCTCTTCAAGCAATGAAATCTTGCCGTTGATGCAATCCACTACCATCTTTGCATCACTTTCAATCTCAAAGTCAGCTAGGCCTATATCCACGTCCACCCGAATCCCTCATGGATTGCCAAAGCTTCCATAAGAATGCTGCTACTTACATACTTAAAATGCTTGACCAAGGCCCTCTAAACTTCCCCGACTCATCCCTAGCAACCACCCCAGCTGCCCAGCACCACCCAAATTTGAATTGGAAGACCATGCACCATCAACATTAATCTTCAACTTACCCTTGGAAAGAGCCTGCCAGTGAGCCATACCATGGACGGGATGCGATTTCTCTGGCTAAGACTTCTCAATTCTATCCAAACTCACTGCAAACTCCATAGCATCATTACTAACTTTCATTGCAATCTCCTCAGGTTTCCATTCTTTTTTATTAAAAATAGGGCTTTTTCCCAAAATGAACCTATGTTTTCAATAAATTACTATTATAAACCCATGTGTTGAGGAATGACAAAACTAAACCTCCGTACAGTTTTTTGGACACTTATACCCTTCTAACGGTAATATTTTCAAAAAAATTTCAAAAATTTTCATGTAATACCCAAAATTACACATAATACCCAATTTTATTAAGAATACCCAATACCCATTTTTATATAGAATACCCTTATTTCTACAGGATACCCAACATTTGCTTTACATAGAATACCCATTTTTGTGAAGAATACCCAATGAAATGATGACCGTCCGTACAAGTCAAACATCAACTTTTTCAAATCAAATCAACAACAGACATGTCCCATCAAACTTTTTCCACTTTAACGGAATACCCAAAATTACACAGAATACCCAATTTTCAAATTTTAATGAATAATACCCATAATTCAAAAGAATACCCAAAAAATAAAGAAGAATACCCAATACCCATATTTTAACGGAATACCCATTTTTGTGAAGAATACCCAATTTTCAATTTTTAATCATATTTTATTCATCCCTGACATGTCAAATCAAATCTTTAAAATATCTTCCACATGTCAAATCAAATTTTTAAAATATCTTCCCATTCCATACGTTCTATAGGATACCCATATTTGTACAGGATACCCAAATTTCGATTTTACACATAATACCCAAAAAAATAAAGAAGAATACCCAATATACAGACTTTAACAGAATACCCATTTTTATGAAGAATACCCAATTTTCAATTTTTATTCATATTTTATTCCTATCTGAGATGTCAAATCAAATCTGTACAAAATCGTGAACAGATCAAATCAAATCTATAAAATATCCTAATTGGTAAATACGTTATATAGGATACCCATTTTTTTACAGGATACCCAAAATTATATTTTACACAGAATACCCAAAAAATAAAGAAGAATACCCAATATCAATATCTTAAAGGAGCTTACTTTATCTTTCATCTTTGTATTTGGGAATCGAAACCCTTCGGATGAATGCGTAACCTTAGGCTTGGGTGCATACATGAGGTAGAAGAGAAGATCACATTCTCCTCCCCCAACATCAGGTATATCCATGACTGAGCGATTGACACTTCAATCTTCTTTTTATAGTATGATTTCGAAACATATATAAGTATGTTCCATTCATGTGTGGATCATGCTTTCCCTATGTAGTTATGTTGGATTTATCGCAAACCATGTGTTTAATACCTTAAAGGAGCTTACTTTATCTTTCATCTTTGTATTTGGGAATCATGCCATGCGGATGAATGCCTAACCTTATGCTTGGGTGCATACATGAGGTAGAAGAGAATATCACATTCTCCTCCCCCAACATCAGGTATATCCATGACTATTATTGACACTTCAATCTTCTTTTTATAGTATGATTTCGAAACATATATAAGTATGTTACATTCATGTGTGGATCATGCTTTCCCTATGTAGTTATGTTGGATTTATCGCTAACCTTGTGTTTAATACCTTTCTTATCACAATATATGCAATACCATTACGAATTTTTTGGAATGAAATATAAAAATATAACCATGTTTGGATGTCATAACAAACAATATGTATGTTGGTTTCTTTGCTACAGTAGGTATATCCATGTTTGTAATATACATTGAAATTCCATGTTTTGGCAGCTGGATACATGTAAGGGTACGTATGTTTGATTCATTGAAACCATAGGTGTCATATTAGAAAATGTGCAAATACCATCATCAATTTACAATTTGATTTGAAATGCCTTGTTGTGAAGCCAAAAATGCAGCCCAGTTGTGCATTGTGTATATATATACCAATAGAAGAAGAATTGAAAATGGGATGTCAAGTATTATTTTATTATACAGATTAACAGATTACCGTATATACCCGTGGATGATGGACTTACAAATTTTATTTTATTTGTATTCGTCTAACTATCCAATGTGAAGACAGTATCATAAATTTTTTGTTTTTCAATATGCGTGTACGTAATATTGAACATTGTATCGAGTCCCACCTTCATCCATTACTAGATGTGTTAACGAATACCACTATTACTCTATTTGTCTAGGTAATGGATGTACTTTCGGATCCCATTGTGCACTTATATGCGTATTTGCATTGACGTTAACAGTAAAATTAGGAGGAACGTGTTTAATTCAAAATGGATGATGGTATGGCGGTTTTCATGATTCATTTTAATGGTCAGTTCGATGAAGAAACTGGTAATTTTTCATCATATGTTGGTGGGGAAACTCGCATATTTCGGGTACCGTACAATAGTGGTTTTGATGAATTTATTAGCAAGATTCATAATCGTATTGGGTCGACTATGAAAGAAACCAATCTAGCGGTAAAATGTAAGGTGCCAACCGGTAGATACATGGATAATATCATGATTGATATTAGAGACGATGAAGACCTGCAAGGGATAATTGAATTGTTTAAGAACACCTCAATTTCATTGGGTGTCATTTATGTTTCAAAGTGCACTACCATTCAGGAAATCCACGCAGCGCAACCAATTCAACAAAGGTATTTAAGACAAATTTCAATGTCAATACTATCTCCACATTAATGTATTTGTTATATATGGTCATGAGTACTTTCATATGTTTTAATTATGTTTCATGTGAAATTTATAAGTAGGCATCATATGTCAGTCGACAACGATGATATTGCGGTGAAGGACACAGATCAGGACAAAGTGCATTGTGACTTTCCTGTATGTGATAACGATATAGAGCTTGTACATTTAAGTCAAACATTGAGGTATATATTATCTTGATCTTACGTTGACCTGCATTCAAAATAATCACCCTTTATTAAAAGGAAAAAAAAAAAATTGTTATAAATGATGAGAAAATTATAAGCAAATGGATAAACTATATCATCATTACAACATCTAAAATTGTTTAAACTAATTCCATTGTGCAAAATTTAACTCATACGTTGAGTTAATGGATGAGGACTTATTTGTTATAATGAATTTGTGACCGTATAATTAACTCAACCAATGCGTATTACCTAATTGTAACTCAACCAATGTATATTATCCTAATTGCTGTCCATAAAATAATCATTTCTTAACTCCTGCAGGCATACACCGGAAGCTTCTGATGACTTCCCTTCACATAGCGAGTGTACTCCCATGCATTACTATCAAGTCGATGAAGAAGAAGTTGGGAACAGATTGAAAACTCATATCGATGATCCTCATGTATGCTTCCCCCGAAGGTACAAGAGAATACTGTTTTCCCATTTCACTTTTTATTATTTATGCTTATGTAAGTTCTTCAATTGTGCAACTAATATCTTGTCTTATACGTTGGTCACGTTATTCACCCTCCCATCATTTGTTACATAAACAAATCAGATGCTCGTTTTTTCAATAGTTAGTTCTCTTTCTTCTTGATCTTATATACATAGCACCCCTTCACTTGTGTATAAAATTCTAAGTGAAAGTTATCAATAGCTTTAGAAAAAGAAAATCTGTAGCATCTTTATAATATGGTATGAAATGAATTGTTATATCCATATTCCATTACGTGTTGGGTATAACATATGGGAAAATGTTAGAGACCCATGTCATGTATCTTGTTGAAATAAGTTTTGTTAATTTATCAAATAACTCATATGACATGAGCTATCCAATGAGTAAATAAATGTGACTTTCAATCTGTTACAGGCCACGTTCGATAAAACATGGCTTATCATTGTCGCATGCATCCCAAAATGAGGGCGCTGATAAAGACTTCCATCCTAAACATAAGTTTGAGCATTCACCCAACAGTTTGTCCAATGCGGGTTATGAGAATGACAACATTTTATCCACATCGAGCAGTGAGGACTGTACGGATGACAATTCATCCTCCAATGATGATACTGACATTGATGACTTAGAGAACGATGGTCTCTTACGCACTAACCAGTCATATGCAACCAAAAAAGCTTTTCTTGATGCGGTTCGTGAGCATGCTATCCGGCAGAATTTCGAATTTCGTATTAAATATTCATTCCCTTATAAAGTCGGGTTGACATGTCTCAATAACGATTGCCAGTGGGGTATTCATGCTTCATTACACATTGGAAGATTCACCATCAAGACATTCAACCAAGCCCACACATGTTGCATTCCCATTCGAGGTTCTGATCACAGGCAAGCTTCTGTGCAATGGATTGTTGATCAGATGGCTCAAGCATTTCGTCGTCAACCTGAGATGACCGCTGCGACCATCCAAACATTAATGCATGACAAATGGAGGATTCTAATAAGTTATAGGAAGGCTCACCGAGCTAAGGAAAATTTGAATCGGCTAGTACATGGATCGTATGAAAAATCTTTCGTCTCGCTTCCAACTTACAAGGAACACTTCTTATCAAGGAATCCAGGAAGCTGCTTTCACTTAGAGAAGAATCTTTATCCTTTGGGTCAAGGTGACTTATCATTCATCCGTGTTTTTTGGACTATTGGTCCTTGCATGAATGCATTCGTTCGACACATGCGTCCCCTCATTTCAATGGATGGTACCCATTTGCGTGGTAAGTATCCGGGTGCATTGTTGATCGCATGTGGATTTGATGGCAACAACAATACTATACCTGTTGCTTATGCAGTTGTATCGATTGAAAACTATGAAAACTGGGAATGGTTTCTGGATCATTTACGATCGCAGTTGGGGGACAGTGTTCGAAAAAATAATTTCACCATTCTGTCCGACCGGCAAAAGGGTTTAAAGAAAGCCGTACCCAATGTCTTTCCCGAGGCTTACCACAGATTCTGTATGCAACATCTCCAATCGAACTTCCACTCAAAATTCAAGGATGTTCTACTGAAGCGAATGTTTTGGTCTCTTTCAAAAAAGTACCGCTCCTGTGACTTTAATGATACATTGACTGAAATAAAAAGACTCAATCCTAAAGCGCACGAATGGATTTGTGCTGTGCCCAATGAGCATTGGTCAAATGCTTTTTTTATTGGTCGTAGTTATGGTGTTTTAACAACTAATCCATCTGAATCGCTGAACTCCATCTTTAAATCCGCTAGGATGTACCCAATTGTTAAGCTCATTGACTTCACAGTGGAAAAGGCAGTGAAATACTGGCACAAACACCGAAAGCAGTCAACTCGTTGGAACGGACCACTAACAAGGAAGTTTGAGAAGAAACTTGACCGGTTACGTGAGGTTGCACGGTCGCATCAGTCATACCAATTTGGAGAGTTCGATTTCCAGGTACATTCCGCGGAACATACTGACACTGTAGACCTTCATAGAAGGTCCTGTACATGTCGAGCTTTTCAAGTGCTTCAATTCCCTTGTAGCCATGCAATGGCTGCACTGTCTGTAGCTCACGAGGATCCTTATCAATACTGTGGTTTGTGGTACTTTCTGAGCACGTACAAGGCGACATACTCTCAGAAGATACTCCCAACATTAGATGCTCAACAATGGGAGCCTTTGCAAGAAGATGTAAAATTGAATCCCCCAGCGGCTGTTCGGCAAGCAGGGAGGCCCAAAACCAATCGAATTAGAAGCGAGTTCCCCGAAGGCCCTACTAAGAAGTGCAGCTATTGCAAACAGTTGGGTCATAACAAGCGAACTTGCAAAAATCCACCTCCCTCCGCTTGAAGTGAATAAAGTTTAAATCCACACCTAATTTTATCTACTGCTTCTGAACTTTGACATTTTATGGTCATGTTCACTTTGTGACTATTATTTAATGTTATAGTGTTTATCCTCCGTTTAAATCATTTGTCATATCTGGTATTAGCTACATGTTTGGCATCCGTTCAAATTACTTAACTTTTGATTTATATATGTAGTACTTCAATATTATGAATGTTAATTTTTGTAACTGCAATAATCTATTTTTTTGGTGTGATTTATTCGCGAAATGTGGCGATGCGATTTTTGTGACGAAATGTCTTCATTGAAGGAAGGTTTGAAGCAAGTTCAGACTTGTTGAACAGTTGAAATTCACCAGACTCCATCCATTACCGATACTGGGTGGTATAATTACCGATACTAAATTTTTAACTATCGGTAGTACAATAACATAGTGAAGTCAAGTCCAGTCCTGCATAGTATCATTACCGATATTAACCATTTATATGATCGGTAATAAATCTTCCTTTCTTTATTACGTTTTTCAGTTTACACCAACTACCGATCTTTTTTATTCACTTGTATCGGTAATGATTTTACCGAAAATTGTTCCCTTTTCCAGACTGTTGTTATTACCGATATTGTTTCCCATTTAGTATCGGTATTTACTTTAGTTTAAAAGCATCCTTTTGCAGAATGATATAACTACCGATTGTGGCATGTTTCCAATATCGGTATTTTACTTAAAAAATTTCCTTGGTAACCGCCCCATTTTATTTTTTTGATTTGATTTTTTATCAAGTCCATGACTTATCAGACAAGCCATGAACTGCTCTCATTACCTATTACCCACGTCTATCTCCCTTCACCACCTTCTCCTCACTTCCTCTACCAGACATGAACCGCCATTTCCGTTAACTCCTCTCTCTCTAGACTCGTCTTCTCCCCTCTTCTCCTTCAAACCCGCTGACCGTCGCATACATGTTCACTCTCTCTCCACTCTATCTCTCTCTCCCTCATCTTCTCTATTTAAAAACCCTTTCCCCACTCCATAAACCAACGGCCATTCATCTCTTCCATGGTAGAAAGCAATAATTTTTGAGTGGTCTATGGGCATACGAAGGCACGAAAGGACTTGGGAAAGCTCATTTTATCGGTAACAAATAAAGGTATGTCTTTTTAACTTGTCTTTTGAGTTTATAAAATGGGATGTTTCTGAATTTTTGATACAAGTTTTGATATTATATGTGTATTGGAAGTATCCAGTTACTATGGATATGCTGCTAAAATTTTGTAAAAATTTGTCTTACACTTGTCCTTATTTGAACATTACTTGAGTTACAGCCACTGGCGGAACCACATCATAGGTAATGGGGG
>JAESVK010068886.1:0-21531 GCA_017140935.1 Hamamelis virginiana
CTCTTCCGCTGCGAATCCATGTCTGTTGTTTTTCACAGAACCTTTCATCCCTATCTCAACAACTTGAGATATATATTTCTCTTATCATTCATTCAAGGACATTATCATATATATACGACAAATAATACCTTCTAATTAATATAATATGAAATAGATATGCTTTTTAGGATTGGTTTTATGGCATACCTCTAACATGAACAACAAGTGTAAACCTCTCCCCCGAACTTGAATTGTGCATAATCCTTAATGCATGCAAAGAGAAGCATTAGCGACACAATAAAAATGAGAGAGAATGAAAGCACTTGTATGTTTTTCATGATTCCCTCTATTTCCTATAAAAAGGTTAGTGTGCTCACAATAACATGAAAAATAAAATAACCAAGAAAAGAAAAGAAAAAGATAATTAAAAACAAAAAAACAAAATCTACTATGTACAACCTACTAAGAAAAAATCCTATCCACCATGATAAAAAATAGTTACAACGTGCTGGCTCTTCTCCAGACACTTCTCAATTGAGTTCCCAAGTGTAGAGAACTCATTCAAGAAGTTGGGAACAACTTCAACCATAGTATCTTCAAATATGCCCTTTATACTTCGAACTTCCTTGGAAAGTTTCATTTTCGCCTGATTTGGAGAATTTCAAAATGTAGGGCATTGGAAGCATTTCAAGCTTAGGTGATATTGGGGATGAAAACTCCTCTCTAGGAGAAGGAGGGGATAATTTCTCAAACTTAGGTGGTGCCTATTCTTTTTCTTCCAACACATCAATTGATGGCATTAGAAACTTCCCCGCTTCGTTGACCTTGAAAATTATTTGGGTTTGTGGAGGAAAGTTATCCTCTTGCAAAAGCACATCCAATGAGTTGGTCAACTCAGTAAGTTGGGTTATAATGTCATCAAGAGCTTGGGTAGTTTGAATATTCACATTTGTTTGTCTTTGCATGAATTGTTGCAAAATGTCTTCCAAGTTCATCTCTTGAGTGTTGGAGATATGCCCTAAAACCAATCCTAAAGAGCATATCAATTTCATATTATATTAAATAGAAAGTAAAACTTGTCTTATATATTTAAATATATATGATAAGGTCCTTGAATAAATGATAAGAGAAATATATATATCTAAAGTTGTTGAGATATGGAGACTTATATTTCTCATACACATTTATTCTAAAGAAGTTCTCGCTCATATGTTTATTAAAGTGAACATTTATAAACCATAAAGAGTAGCACAGATTTAAACTGGCTCCAATGGGTGGATAAGTAGTCTTTCCTATCTGTGTTGTCCAGTTAATCTGTGGATGCATATTAGAGAATATGCACACTGAACTTGATCTGCAAGAATATTGTTATGAAGTTTAATAAATAAAAAAATTCTTATGTTACATCCATTTGGTAATCCTTAGACCTGAGGCACCATAGTTATCTTGTGCATAGGTCATTAGAGTTTAATAGTATCTCGTACATCCTTAACCATTAGGGTGTAATCGGTACTCATTGGCTCTAGTGAGTTATGTATGAAGGTAAATGAGTGCACAAGAAGGAATCATCATTTTCATCTTTAATGAGAGAGAATGTCAGGATTTGTTCACAAAGATAATTCTCATATTGAATCTTTGGCAAGAGTAATAGATAAACTGTGAAAAGAGTTTCACCGGGTTTACCTTATTGAGATTATATTTTGTGGAACATATATCAAGATGTTAAGATAGAGGTTTGACTTATAACCCTGCTTGATTATCTTAATAGTGACATTAGGGGATGAAGGATTAAAGTAACATGAAGGGTTCATTTAGTTATGCTATTCACCCAAACCTAGGGTACGTCATGATATATTGCTAGATGTCACTCATGACTAGTGTAGACCTATTGATAAAGTGTTATCAATGAGGGCAAAATTTGAATTGTCCCAATTGAACCATAAATAGAAAGTTTCTATTTTTGGGAGACAGAGAGATGTCCCTATCCACTACTAGGTTGGGGTGAACCCAAAGGGCCATACACATAAGAGCATAAGTGAGTCTTTTGAATTAGTAAGAGAGGAGTATTTCCAATTATTATTAATTTGGTCCCTACTATTAATTGTTAATAAGTGAAGGGTCAAATCATAAATAAAGGGAATATTTTCTATAAATAGGAGATGATGGGTTAAGCTAGCACCAAGCAACTTGTAAGAACCTAAAAATTTAAAATGCTAATTATGTGCTAAAGTGTAAAATTAGTGTGGTTGTATACTAATTTATGTGTTTATGAGTTAAATATTAGATAATAATGTGATAAGTGAAATGAAGTAAATGTGCTTTTGAAATATGTGAGAAGTGTAGGTTAATAAAGAATATTGTTTTTAAGAAAATATGGGTGATTATTAAAAGAAATAATATGATTTAAATGAAGGGATATGTCAAATTACTAAACTAATTAAAACAATTTAAATAAGGGCATTTATGTCCTAAATCCTTAATTTAAAAGATAAGTCTCAAGGTGTGGACACCCCATTTTTACCAATTGTTTTCTTATGTGTTTTTGCAAATGATTAACTTGAAAAGCTGGTCATCTGGTGGAGAATTGGACTTGTAAAGACCAAATTATCCAAATTATCCTTTTCGAGGAAAAATGATAATTCATCATTTCATGCATACATTTGAATTGGAATCAACTCATTTGCATTGCATTTGGTTTTTGTGGTGTCTTATGATATCTCTGTAAATTTTCATGTCATTCTGATGAGAGCTCGATAGGTAATTAAAGTTTTTGCGACTTGAGAGACGTTTTCGTCCTTTTTCTCGTATAATTTTCAAATGACCACCGAATTTGAATCGGATTGTTCCATGGAGTTTATATGGATGTGTGGAGTGTATTTAGAATGTTAATTGAACTTTTGAATGGTTGAGATAAGTTCGCCTAAAATTGGTCCAACGAGCAAAAATGAGTTAAACTGGGATTTCACTCAAATTAACAATGAATTGGTTTTTTTCACCAAAATTAAAGATTTTCAAAATTTGTTTTCAAATATCAATTTCATAATAAAATCATGTTTATAGAAGTGGGTTAAGCTTAGTTGATCAATTTTACAAAACAGAGAATAATTATATGACCTATTTTGGCATAACAGGGTCAATTGGCTAGCTTTTTACTAAAACCCTTGACCATGGTCAAGCATTTTTGACTCAAAACTCTTCTAGAATTGTGGAGGATCAAAGCACGGTCGTTTTGGCTTTTGAATCATCCAATTTGGACTGAAAATGAGCAAAATAGAGCAAAAATAGCAAAAATCCTCGAAATTGGGGAAAATTGGGGAAGCATACATGGTGACCGCCCAAGGGTAGAACAGTCAATCGTCCAGGCTAGGACGGCTAGCCGTCTAGGCTTGGACGGCCATCAAGATGCTAGACTTCATTTCTTGTGTTTTGAAAAGTTGGGACTCTTCCACCTATTTTATCCGACTTTGCTCGATTTTTTGGAAATAATTCAAGTATAATTCAATCTAAGGATTCTAAGGAGATTTATCCTTGGCCCTAGGATGACTTTGGATGGATTAATCTTAACCATTCAATGGTTCTTTACCCTATCTCTATAAATACACTTTGATAGAGTCTTTAGAAGGAGGGGAGTTCTTTTTGGTTCATCGTTCAAGAGAAAACCAGAGCTTAAGAAGAGAGAGAGAAGACGAACTCAGGAGCTTGAAGCTTGGAGGAGCATAGCCAAGGAGGAAGAGGAACGGTAGGTGTTCTATCCTTGTCTCGTTTTCTTTATTTTCATGTAACTCTTCTCTTCTATGCTATGGTGGATTTTTAAATTATCTTCATGCGAGATGAACTAACTCCCATTCTTATGTGTTTACTATGTATGTTAGAATAGCTTTTTGTTTATTCATGCATGATAGAGTAGTATTAGTTTATGTTTGATTATTTATGTTATTTGTTTAATACATTTGCATGTTAGAATAGGATGTGTATGTGTTTTTAATGTAGGGCAGTAGCATATTTGTATGTTTAGGATTGTATTAGTTTGATTAAGTAAGTTGTTTGTTATGATTTTATGTGTGTGAAGAGTAAGTGTTAATATATTTGCATATTGTTGAGATTTTGTGGTGATCATTTGATGATCATATGATGTTAATAATTATGTCATGGTGTTAAGGCATACTTTTTGATATGTTTATGTTAGTGTATTGCGTTTTGAGTCGTTCTCTTCATGCTTTTATGATTATTTAAACACTTGATATGGACTTAATGGTTTGAATATATGAACTGTGTACGAGGGAGTGTGCGAAGGTAAGATCCTCTCCTTATGTTTAGATTAATTGTTTAAGCATGTTTTTGCTTAATTTTTGATGCTATTTTGCATAGTAATTTAGTTGAGCATATTAGTTTGTATGTTAGGATTCTTATTTGTTATTTTATTGGATTAATTGTGATGATTTAAACCCTTTTAGGATTGATTTCAAATCTGTCCAGATTTGAAAACATACTTTAAGAGGGCTTAAATATTATTCTTAGGTCATATTTTTGCTTATTTCTTTATAGTGTCTTATAGTATGTTCATGTAGGATGCATGCTAGATCATTGTCATTATTTTTATTATTTCTTTTTTAGTTTTTTAGAGTGGTTTAAAGTTTGTATTCGAATCTGTTCAGATTTGTTTATGCCTTTAAATGACTTCTAAAAATCATTTTTAGAGTCAAATTGAACTTAGAAACATGCTTCGGTTCACATAGTTGAATCAGTTTGCATATTAGGATCATTATCATGCATTGGGTGAATTGATTTCATGCATTTTTGTTTATTTTGTTTAAATTCCAGCATGCATTGCATTAGAATCTTAGGTCTTTAGACTAACTTAGAATTAGGGAGGTCACTTGACCTCACCTAGAACTGTCCTTTGTTGTAAGAATTATTTTCAGAATTGAGTATTGTAATTGATTTAAGAGTCTATCTTGGAGAGATTTTCTAAAATGGTTTTTATGAAATAAGTATGATTTTTATTAAAGATTTGATTATTAAATGATTTTTAAAAGAATTTGGAATGTTCTAGAACTCTTATCTTAGGATAAGATTTCTCCCAATATGGTTTGTTTTCTTGAAATATCTTTGAAAAAGAGTTTCAATTGAAATTGAGTTCTAAAGATAAAAATTATTTAGAATGTTTGGATTTTGTGAAAATCTTTTAATTGGAGATGATTTCAAATAAAGAATTTGAAGTGGATAAAAACACTCGAAGATAGAGTCGTGGATAAAGTAGAATGCTTTTGGATGATGTAGTTAATTACAATAGGAGAGTCTTAGGTTAGTCGAACTACGTGGGCTTTGATACTTGCTAGGTAACACTAGTAGGTTACGTAGGCGCTAATAGGGCTCAAGTTCGCCCTAGGATGCTAGTGGGGTGTCCTAGGTTTTTAGGGTTTGTTTGTATATTATTTTTTATTATAATTAATATAGATTATTGCATTTATATCACTATTTTCATTGGTTGATTAGATTATTTAGGTTTATTACATGTTCTTGATATATATTCATAATTCGATGTTTGTGTTTGAATCTTGGCATGGTTGTGATTGAGAAATCATATTTTATAAAAAAGTTTTATACCTTATTTCCTTCCGCTGCGATTCTTTGATCACAACCTTTCAAGATTAACCTAAGTGTCACAACACTGATAGGAAAGACCACCTTATCCTCCCAATTGAGTTGGTTTAAATCTGTGCTACTCTTTATGGTTTATAAAATTTCCTCTTTAATAAACCTATGAGCAGGAATTGTTTTAGAATAAATGTGTATGAGAAATATAAGTCTTCCTATCTCAATTACTTGAGATATATTTCTCTTATCATTTATTCATGGACATTATCATATATATTAATATATATACGACAAGTAATACATTCTAATTAATATAATATGAAATAGACATGCCCTTTAGGATTGGTTTTGGGGCATACCTCTAACATATACTTTGTAGAACATATAACAAGTTGTTAAGATAGGGCTTGACTTAATAACCATGCCTGATTATCTTAATAGTGACATTAGGCGATGAAGGATTAAGTAACATGAAGGGTTCATATAGTTTTACTATTCACCCACACCTAGGGTACGTCATGATATGTTGCTAGATGTCACTCATGACTAATAAAGGCCTAATGGTAAGTGTTATCATTGAAGGCAAAATTGGAATTGTTCCAATTGAACCAAAAATAGAAAGTTTCTATTTTAGGGAACAAGAGATGTCCCGGTCCACTACTAGGTTGGGGTGAACCCAAAGGGTCACACACAATAGGACTCAAGAGAGCTCTTTAATTAATGAGAGGGGTAAGTTTCTAATTTTGTAAGTTGTGTGGTCTCTTTAATTAAGTGTTAATTAGGGAGGACCAAGTTGCAAAATTAGTAACCCTAGTATTTATCTATAAATACAAGGGGATGAGTGCGTGCTAGCACTAAGTCCATTCATACCCTAAAAGAAGAGAGAGAAACACCCACACCCTTGGAGGCCGTGAGCTAGGAGGAGCCTCTCCCCTAGTGCCGTTTTTCTCTCTCCCTCTCATCTTGCTTTGCATTCAAGTGTTGATCAAGTGCAAGATAGTTATGGAGTTTTGGGTTTGTGTGGATACCGTTGGAGGCTTCATACTTTTGAAGCTAGGATGCGATCGAGGTTTACGTCAAAGGCAATCATCAAGTAAGTATGTTTAAATTTATTTAAATATGTTCTTGATGTACTATTCATAATCCAATGCTTGCATTCGATTCTTGTTATGATTGTGAGTGGAGATTTAATTTTATAAAAAAGTTTTATTGTATTTCTTCCGCTGCGAATCCTTTCTGCTCACTTTCTTTCAGTCTTTTACAATGATTTATACCTGGTTAGCAAACGTGATATTTTAATGCATGGAAAATATATTTGTTGGCTCAGTTAGTATTCGGAGAGAGGGCCTATGGTCCTGGGTGGAGCCTTTGAGCGGACCCGAAGGAACTCGCCCATGTAAGTGGCTTACCATCGAGGAAGAACCTGTTGTGGTTATATTTTAGTGTGGTTGCGCTAGGGGCTGGTTAGCCTAAAAGGTAGCTTCTATTATACTCTCTAGAGCCAATGGGATCAATGAAATGGGATATTGATTTGGATGGAAATGGTTTATGAAATGTGAAAGCCCACACAGTAATTATAAATGGTTTAGAAATGTTGAATATTATTATTTTTTAAATAATTCTTGCATCAATATTATTTTTGTTAATTGAGGATAATTTTTCCACTGAGCATTTAAAAGCTCATGCTGTGTTTTATATATAGCAGGTTTTCAGGAGTATGATAGTAGCTCGCAGGATGGAGCTCATTTCATTTTGCTGTTGAAATAGTAGTTTTTGGTGTATTTCTGCAATGTGTCAAGAGCAGGAATATAGTTTAGACTTCACGTATATTTGTATATATACTGTTTGTGCCATATGCTAGGGATGTTAGCAATATGTTATTTTGCTTAAAGACTTATTAACTTATTTAGAATTGGGACATATGTATGTACATTTCACTTCATGTTTTCAATATAAATATTTTTTATCTCCTGAGTATGGAAATATGAATGAGCTTATCAGGTTGTATATTCGGTTTGACATGTGTCGACCTATTCAGGATGGTCAGTATATAACATCAAGTTGGGGCATTACATAATGCATCACTTGATTCCTATCTATGGAGATAGTTAAAGATGAGAGCTTTTTAGTCGTAATTAAAGTTGAGCCATGTAAGTGAATGGCCTCCAAGAGTATCCACACCAAACTTGTGAATAAAGGCCTTGATCTTTTCCCTTCTTCAAAATCCTATAAGAAAAATGAACAAGGAGAGAGAGAGAGACGACGACCTTAGGTTTTTCTCACACTAAAGCATGTGCTAACATGCTAGCAAGAGTGCTTTTATATAGAGCTATGTAGGGCCGGCCCTAGGGTTTTAGTAACCCTAATTATTTTGTGCTAATTATATCATAATTGCACATTAGCCCCATGTTTTAACTCTTAATACATGTGGCATCAAATTTACTTTAAATTTGATTTTTTTCTTCTCTTTCTTTTAACCAATATACACATACGCTTATAGGTGTGTGACCTTTTGGGTTCACAGGTATTCAGTAGTAGGCTTGGACAATTATCATATCCCTAAGTAGAACTCTTTCTACTTGGTTTCAATTAGAAACTCTTTCTAACTCTTTTATGAAGAATAAATATCAATTTATATTCTTCGGGCTTCTACTAGTCATGAGTGACACCTAGCAGCATTTCATGACATACCCTGAATACTGTGAAATAATAAAGTGAACACTCCAGTTAACAGTTAAGACATAATAAGCTGTTTTCAACACACAATGTCCCAATTAAGTTATTATAGTATGGATTACTGTCAAACCACCAACTTAATTATATGTAAACCATCCTATGATATCAACTCACATAAGTGGCTTTTGAAAACTCTTTTCGAAGTCACTCCATTCTGGCCAGAGATTTTTATGAGTTATATCAGTAAAGTAATTACATAAGACATTCTCTCTCTTTATTTTTAGAGTGATGGATTTGTTGTTGTACATTCACCTTCCTCCATACTTGTACCATTAAGACCAATAAATTCAACCATGTTTACATGGACCTTGGGTAGGATATGTAAGGTGTATCTTTAAATCCTAATGTCCCAAATACATGATAACTATGATGCCTCAGGTCTAAGGATTACTTATGTGACTGTAACTTGTAAGTTACTATTTGAAATGTAAATAAAACTCCATATAGTGAACTTTATGTCGATCACATTTAGTGTACTTGTTCTTTAACAAGCACCCACAAGTTTGCTTTAGTGTCTCTACACAAATACTTGAGACTCGGTATCCTCTTATTTAGCAAACATAAATTATGCTAATCTTACTGGTTTATCATCACCCATTTGATAAACCTACAACTAAGAATATTTAAGATTAATGTTATGAGAAATATAAATCTCCTTTATCTCAACTCTTGAGCAATTATTTTCTCATCATTTAATCTATAGATAATTATTATTCAAACATATAAGAATGAAGATAATAATAAATAAACTTGTCCAATCAATTTATTTAAAAAATGAAAAGCATGAATGTCAACAGTCCTAAAATCAACACTACAATTAGCTTTTAGGGCATATTACTAACAATCTCCCACTTGCACTAAAGCCAATCGACCATGTATCTCATACCCATCTTCTCAAGATGTCGGTTTAAATGCTATTGTGTCAAGGCCTTAATGGGTCTGCACAATTATCTGCAAACGCTATCTTCTGTATGTAGATGTGACCTCTAACAATAATTAATTATCCAAAAAAAGACCTCTACCAATAATCTCTTTGATTATGTGGAATCGCCGCTCGATATGTTTGGACTTCTAATGAGACCTTGGTTCCTTGGCTTACGCAAAAGCCCCATTGTTGTCATAGTATAGAGATATAGGTGACTCAATAGTAGGAATAACTTCTATTTCTGAGACAAACTTCATAAACCAAATAGCTTCCTTGGCAGCTTCATATACGGCAATGTACTCGACCTCAATAGTGGAATCCGTTGTAGTACTATGATTACAGCTCTTCCCACTAACTACCCCACCATTTAAGGTGAAGATATATCTAGAATTAGATTTTCTATCATCAATATCTGATTGAAAATCTGAATCAGTATAACCATCAACCCGTAGCTCTCCTCCTCCATAGATAAGAAATAAATCCTTAGTCATTCTCAAGTACTTAAGGATATTCTTGACTGCAATCCAGTGTTCTAAACCTGGATTAGATTGATATCTACTAGTCACACTTGCAGCATGACTGATATTAGGTCTAGCATATAGCATAACATACATAAGACTTCCAATAGCCAAATCATATGGAATCTTACTCATGCTATCTCTTTCCTATGGTGTCTTAGGGCTCATGCCCTTGGAAAGATGAATTTCATGTCTGAAAGGAATCAGACCTCTCTTGGAATTTTCCATGTTGAACCTCTTCAACACTTTATCTATGTACATGGATTGGGAGAGACCAAGCAACCTTTTAGATCTATCTTTATAGACCTTTATACCCAGTATATATGATGCTTCTCCTAAATCCTTCATGGAGAAGTTTTGTGAAAGCTAAAGATTGATTGTTGACAACATTCCTACATCATTCCCAATTAGTAGAATATCATCAACATACAAGATAAGAAAAGTGATTGCACTCCCACTAACCTTTTTGTATACACAAGGTTCATCTATGTTTTGAAGAAATCCAAAATATTTGATTGCTTCATTAAACTGGATGCTCCAACTTCTAGAAGCTTGTTTAAGTCCATAAATGGACCTCTGTAGCTTGCACACTTTGTGATCCTCACCACTAGACGTAAAGCCTTCAGGTTGCTCCATATAGATGTTTTCCTCAATATTTCCATTAAGGAAGGCAGATTTTACATCCATTTTCCATATTTCGTAGCCATAATGTGCTGCTATATATAATAACATCCGATGTCTAACATCGAATTTCATGGCTTCTTACCATTTTCTAGAATCGATGTATAATATCTCCTCTTCATAGTTTCTAGAATTATCTGGGTGATCTTTATAACCTTGGAACAATTCATTTTCTTCCTCGTGAAGATAACCATACCTCTATGGTGGTGCAGATATCCTAGTGGATCTACGAATAGGTTGTGTATTTATAGGTTATGTCTCAACAGGGACAGAAGGTGAATTAGGGTATGTTTGTGGCTCTTCAGAAATTTCTTTGAGTTCTATCTTTATTCCTTTGCCCCCTTCTTGAATAAACTATTTCTCAAGAAAAATAACAAATTTACTAAAAAAAACTTTCTATTCGTTAGGATGATAGAAGTAATATCCCAATGACATTTTGGGATAACCGACAAACATACATTTTTTTGATCATGATTCAAGTTTGTCCACATTATGTTTCTTAACATATGCTGGACAACCCCAAACTTTAAAATGATTAAGGTTTGGTTTCTTCCCATACCACATCTCATATGGTGTTTTAGGGACAGACTTAGTAGTGTAGACATCCATTTTTGATCATGAGTATAGTCATGAGTGGTTGCCTATAGTTTGAGATGAAATAGGGTGTCAAAACCCTAAGTTGACAAATTTACCCTTATGAGTAGTTAGGTAGAGGTCATTATCGCATGTAGGTTTTTAGGTCAGATTGAGTCGATTCTTTTTGCATTTAGTTTTTAGAGAGTCTAGGAACATCCCTGTAAAATTTCATGGCATTCTGAGCCAGGCTTGATAAAAAAATAAGGCCTTTTGTGACTTGAAAGGCGATATTGTCCTTTAAATCACAAAAGTTCTGAATGACTGTCGATCTTGTCTCGAATGGTCTCGAGGCTTTGGCATAGATATTTAAAGTGTGTTTGATAGCTAAGTTGATCAATGGCAAGGTCTATTGAGCCTTCTGGCTCATGTTTGGCTCTTGAGGCTCAAAAGCCCCTTTTAAGCCCAGATTAGGGTTTCGACCGGAAGTGACCGGGATTCGATCTTTTTATCAAACCAAAGCCTTCAAAGGCTTCAAAAAACTTTCTTTAAATATTTTAAAACTTGTTTCAAGAAGAAGAAATGATTTCGAAAATGATTGGTTAGCAGATTTCAAAACCCTAATTTGGGCCCGACAGGCCCAAAACAGCTAATCTATCAACTTTCTCTTAACACTTTGACTTTGGTCAATTCATTTTCACTTCAAACGCTTCTTAAAACATGGAGAATCAAATCACGATCGTTTTGGCGCTCGAATCGTCGAATTTGGCCTTAAAACGGGCTCGAAAAGCTGAAAACAGCCTAGACGGGTCGAGAGAGACCCAAAATGGGGCAAAATTGGGTGTCAGCATAGATGACCATCCCTCCCCGGACGGTTGGCCATCCCTTGGGGACGGTTGGCCGTCCTAGGGTGGACAGTCATCGATGCCCTCGCCCAGCACTTGCTAAAAATCAGTCTTTTACCTGCTCGAGACTCTTCCAAGCCTTGCCATGTGGCTAGTTTAGCCTTAGGGACTCTAGGATGAGTTGGGAGACCTTGAAAGACTGGTTTAGGACCCTTGGATCACTTCTTAGGGTTTTAATGACATCCATTGATCAAAATAGAGGCCTCTTCTATATATACCTCACTTATAAATCAATTTAGGGGACTAAGGGAGAGACATTGGGATTTTGGGGTCTCTAAAGCTAAAACCAGCCATAGCTACAAAATTGGAGGCCATTGGAGCTTGAAGAAAGGTGCTAGAAGCAAGGAAGAAGAAGGCTAAAGGTACGTTTAATTACACCATTGATCCTGTGTTGAACTTTTACATAATATAGTTTGATTTTAGGAATTTTTGGGTAGTTTGCATATGTTAGCTTTCTTCTACTCCTTCTTCTTCTCTTATACTTGGGAATCATCTTTAGTTTGAATATTAATGGTTAGGAGTAGGAATGCATGATGTAGAATAGGTTGGTTTAATGCTTGTATGATATTGGTTTTATGGATGCATATTCTTTATTTTAAGTTTCATAGTATGTTAGGGTGTTTGAGTGCGGTTTTCATGATCAGAATAACTTTTCCTATATTATTCAAGTATGATTAGTCGTTACGTTAAAGAGTCAATGCATATTGAGAGTGGTTTAATGTGTGTGATTTTCTGTTTTAGATAGGAATGCATAGTGTTCAATTAAGTTCAAGTCTTTCGTGTCAATAATCATTGTCGAGATGTTAGGAGTAGTTTTAAACATTGTATGTCAAGTTTAGTATTATTCTTGTTTTATTTCAATTTAGTCTACCATATGGAATGCATTGAAGTGATTAATATATGAATTGTGATCGAGGGAGCGAGCAAAGGTAAGTTTCTTCCCTTGTGGTAGACTTGATAGTTTTAAGCATGAATATATGCTATCTATTGATTGTTTTGTATGAGTATCTTAGTCTATTGTGTTAGTATGCATTTTAGTATTTTTGTTTGGTATTTTGCATGGATTAAGAAAGGTTTTTAAGCCATTTAAAGTTAGTATATATTCAAATCTGTCCAGATTTGAATATGAACATTAAAGAGGCTCATTTATTGTTTTTAAGTCATAATTTTGCATAAAATCATGTAGGACAATTTACTATATTGCGTTAGGTTACATTCTAGAGCATGTTCACATTTTTTATTTGTTCTTTTCAAGGGTTTTGATTCACATTTAAAACCACATTCAAATCTGTCCATGGATTGAAAGTGGCTTTAAAGTAAGTTAAAAACCATTTTTAAGGCCAAATTTAACTTAGAAATATGCCTTTGTTTATTTAAATTTCAGCATGCATTAAATTAGTATGATAGGACTTTAGATTAACTTAAGATTAGGTAGAGACCCTAGGTTTAGGAAGGTCACTTGACCTTCCCTAGGACTTTCCAAAGAAAAATGATTTTTGGAATGAAATTCCATGGATAATGATTTAAAAAAAAAAAGAAGTTTAAATTGAGGTTTACTTCTAGAAGATAAGTTTTATCTTTTAAAAATTCTAAATGCATTAGAAATCTTTTAATTATCAAATCATTTTGAAAAGAAATTTTGAATGGAAAAAATTCTCGAAGATAGTATCTTGGATAAATTCGAACACTTTTAAATGATGTAGTTCATTACAATAGGAGAGTCCTAGGGTGATCGAACTACTTGGACTTTGATCTCTATCAGGAAACTGGTAAAGTACGAAGGCAGTCAATAGGGCGCGAGTCCAATCTTAGGTTGACTCTTGTCTCCTAAGATCATTAGGTTTTTTTTATTCTTTTATATTATCTATTATTATTATCTAGTATTATATACACTACTTTTTGGTTGATTAGATATGATAGGTTGTTTTTTTATGAGATTTTGATAAAGCCCAATAGTAATTAGGAGACCTTTAATTAGGGTGAGGTGGGTGCCTACAAAGAATTCCTTGGAACCTTCCTACTTCATAACCTAGCCCCCGAATCCTACTTTGGTTCGAAGACTTGCTTTTCCTAAAAATATGGAGTCAATGTTTTATTGAAAATAAAATTCTTTTCGTGGTTTCCTTGTTCCCTAAAAATAAGGTGGCGACTCCCAGTTTTTTACAAACTCTTATCCTTTTTCAAAAACCCAATCTTGAGTGGATAATAGAGAAAGATAAATTGAGACGGATAATAAATAATCCACAATCCATGATGACCTAAAGTGAACAAAAAGGCCTCTCGATCCCTTGGGATATTTGGTTGGCTGGTTCACAAGTAGGAACCCTATTTAATAGATATGCAACAATTTCAAGGGCATATCCCCAAAAGGAGATAAGTAAGTCAGTGTAACTCATCATGGATCGAACCATATCTAATAAAGTTCGGTTTATTCTCTCAGATACACTATTCTCTCAGATACACTATTCACCTCCTCGATCTGATCGAAGAGCTTTAATACTTTTGCCAGTTTGTTTCTCTACTTCATATCTAAATTCTTTAAACTTTTCAAAGGCTACAGATTTGTACTTCTTAAGTATACATATCCTTTACGTAAATGATCATCGGTAAAGGTAATGAAATAAGAGAAAACTCCTCTAGCTACCTTGATTATTGGACCACATACATTACTATGTATTAATCCCAATATATCTACAGCCCTTTCACTGTGACCAGTAGAGAGAGACTTGGTCATCTTACCCATGAGACAAAACTCACAAGTTGGATAGAGTACAAATATTAATGAACCCAATTGTCCATCCTTAACCAACTTGTTAATCCTGTTATCACTAATATAACCTAGTTTTAAATGCCACATATATGTTGGAATCAAATTATGTCTAGGTCTCTTGGGATTTTTAGCATTCTCATCATTATGCTCTATGTAATTAGCATTACCATTTATATTCAAGAAATAAAGACCATTTAATTAGCACTATGATTGGCTTTTAGGGCATATTACTAACACCTAGCATATCCAAACTTGGATCGAATTTTATTGTAGGGCTGTTGATCCATGCTTACAAACCTCTAGCTCAATCGGGCACTACCAAATCAGAGGTCAGAGATCGTAGTCACATCCGCACCTTTATCATAATAAATTAGGGCCATGGGCCCAACCCTCAATGATATAATCCAATCTACACACACACACACACACACACACACACACATATACATGCATGTCCTAAGAGATGTAATAACTATCCATCATGCCATGTCCACCAGGATGAGGCCATGACCATAGTCCCACCTGCCACCTACATCCTCACGTGGTAGTATATCATATCAATATCCAAGATCCATCGTAATGAGGTCAGGGAACGAATTCACACCTGCACCTTTATCATGCATGGCATCCATAATCATATAATCTTGAAAGCCTTTTTACAAGCATTTCCATTTCAAAACCAAATATTCCAAAGCCTCAGCTCACAAGTATATAAAACAAGTTTTCCAAAATTACTTTTCATTCCACTAGTGTCGAGAATGTCTTAAAGGTAAGGTTAACTGCCTCCCTTGTTTTGTAAAATCATTTAGACAATAGGGCACACACAAGGCACTACAACAAAACTGGGATTTACCGACGAAATTTTCCGGCGGTTGTCAAAATACCGTTGGTAAAACCATGTATTACCGACCGCATTTTCTATGCCGTCGATGAAGACATGTATTACCAACGGCCTTATCTATGCCGTCGGTAAATCTATGTATTTGCCGACGGCTACCCATAAATGCCGTCAGTATTGACCATTCCCGCCAAAAAAATTTGGAGGGAAGTCTTCCCGCCCGCGCCTTGGAATTTTTTCCGACGGCTACAAAGACAACCGTCAGTAATTATAAGCTTTTACCAGCGCCTCAGAAAATCTCCGTCGGCAATTTGGAACATTTTCCGACGGTTAATATGTGCCACCGCTAATTATATTTCTTTATCGACGACTAACATAACACCGTTGGCAATGTAAGTGCTTTATCGATGGCTAACATAACACCGTCGACAATGTAAGTGCTTTATTGACGGCTAACATAACACCGTCGGCAATGTAAGTGCTTTATCGACGGGTAACATAACACCGTCAGTAATAGTAACTCGTTTCAGACGACAAACAAAACACCGTCGGTAATGTAAGTGCTTTATCGACGGCAACCATAACACCGTCGGTAATGATAACTCGTTCCCGGCGTATCGACGGCTACCATAACACCGATGGTAATAGTAACTCGTTCCCGGCGACAAACAAAACACCGTCGGCAATGTAAACTCTTTATCGACGACTACCATAACATTGTCGGCAATGTAAGTGCGTTATCGACGGCTAACATAACATCGTCTATAATGATAACTCATTCCAGGCGACAAACACAAAACCGTAGGCAATTTAAATGCTTTATCCACGGCTAACATAACACCGCCGGTAATGGTAACTCGTGCCCGGCGACAAAGATAAATCCACAGTGATCCAACGATTTATTTTGCAAAACCGACCGTTGAATTAGATGAAGTACTCATTAGTTTCATGTTCACCAAAAATCATAATGATCCAATGGTTGGAAATTTGAAAACAAGAAAAAGAAAGAAAAAATTGATAATATTTTAAAGAACAAAAAAATTCACAACTTCTCATTAATTGTAGCATTCTTCAAAAATCAACCGTTGGATCACTATAATTTTTGGTGAGCATAAAATTCATAAGTAGTTCATCTAATCCAAGGGTCATTTACTTGAGATATTAAATATTATATGATTCACACTTTATATATTTATTTTTAGGAAAAAAAATATAATTTGACTAATTGTTCTATTATAGTTTTTATTTATAAATATTAATTCATCACTATATCAGACTTAATTAATTTCTCAAATAATTAAATATTGTAAAATTCACAATTTATTTCTTAGCTTAAAAAAAAAAATTCTAATTATTTAAATAAAATTTTGATATTTTATCTTAATTGTATTGATGACTCTATCACTCAAAGTTGAAGGTTTACATTTTTTATTTTTTATAACCTAAGTTTCCAAAATATTACGCCTACGAACCCGATCCAAAACATATTACGGATATGCACCTATTACTGTTTTTTTTGGACGAAATAACCCTTAAAATTGAAGTTTGACCATTTTGTACAGAATCACCAATTTTATGTATAATCCTCAATCCCCAATTTATCTAATAATCACCAATATTGTTAAGAATCCCCAATCCACTTTATGTCACATCAACATTTAAAGATAGTCATTCAATGTCCCCCGAATTTTTGTACAGGATCCCCAATTAATTTTATGTATAATCCCCAAAATAAACTGAATCCCCAATCCCCAATTTATCAAATATTCGCCAATATTGTTAAGAATCCCCAATCCACTTTAAGTCACGTCAACATTTAATGTGGGTCATTCAATGTCCCCAGAATTTTTTGTACAGAATCCCCAATTTTATGTATAATCCCCAAAATAAACAGAATCCCCAATCCCCAATTTATCTAATAATCACCAATATTGTTAAGAATCCCCAATCCACTTTATGTCACGTCAACTTCATGCATGTCATTCATTCAGTTTGCGCTTTCCAAGAACATCAAATCAATCAAATATTGTCTACTCTATTGGGTATTCTTAGTATACTGGGGATTGGTGATTATTTGTAATTCTGGTGATCCTTTGTAATATTGGGGATTGGGGATTATACACAAAATTGGAAATTGTGTTGATTATTGGTGACTCTTCGATTTTTTTTAATTCATCCGTACAAAATTTTTGACCATTTCAATGGTCAAATTGTAAATACCCATATGAGTGGAGGGTATTTACGTCCTAAAAAAATATTTGCATAATTATTTTATATCATTTTATAAAACAGTTTAGTTTCTCAAAAAAATATTTGCATAAGTATTTATGTCCTAAAAACAGTTTATATCATTTTATAAATAGTTTGTTATTCGTAAAACATTTCTTTGAGAAACTCTTTGATACGGTTTATAATCATGCCACACAGTTTACACAGTTCATAAACATGTATTTTCCTTGGCAATTTAGTAAACAGCAAGGTTCACAAACATTTATGAATCATATCGTTCGATAAGTGTTTGGAATAGACTGTGTTCTCATAACAGTTGTAAAACATGTATATCATTATTAACAATAAAATATTACTTATCCCTACCTCAATGCAATACTATTTCCAGCCCTTTGCATCTCCACGAGCCTCCCAAATGCAATGCATAATGCACCCAATGCAAGTGGTCCTCCCAAGGACTTTCCAAGTTTGAGGAAACAAATAATGCAAAAAATCAAAACAGAGCACGACGCAAGCGAATCTTTAAAATAAATACAAATCACTACTTCATCGCTACTCACGCCCGATCTTTTTGATCCCAAACACTAAGAATGGCTAGCCCCAAAGCCTTAAGACTTATAAGACGTATTCCAAAGCATGTCTAGATGTTACCTATCGAATCTCATGGTTAAAAGCCAAGTAAGTTAAAAGATATAGGCCGAAGAATACAAAGTGTACACAAAAGGGCAAATATGGTATTCCAAAAATATTCATCTCTTCACAAATAATCTGACCTCAAGACCATCATATTTAGAAACTAGACTTCATAAGCTTTTTGAGCATATGAATATCACTTAAAATGGAGTTCGAATGAAAAAGATACAATCAATTGAAGTTTGGGCTAAAAAAGGGCCATTACCGATAATGGGTTGACTCTCTATCTGTAGTGATCCATTACTGATAATGTACAAGTGCATTGTCGGTAATGACACCTTGTTGCCTACTTCCGAGGATGTGTATTACTGATAATGCACTACTGCATTATCAGTAATGGACACCCAAAAAGCTTAAAAAACAACTAACAATGGTGTCCAAGCCATCCCAAATTCTACAAACACCAACCATACCTCAAAAAATCAACTACAAACCTTAGATCCATCATAAAACAACCTCAAGAACATAAGATCCATCAAGTTTACAAAGATCGCATCATGAAATCACTTAAAATTTACATTCCAAAACCCACAAAACCCATTTTCTCACCAACCAAACAAATGAAAGAATACAAACAAGGAACGCAGCGGAAGGTAGGTTTAAAAACTTTTTCCTTTGTATTCAACCATGAAATCACTTAATCGATGAATCGAATCAACTTTAAATTAAATACATTAAAGTAAAGCTTACATTGATGTGTCCCTTTGCGATGTTCTCTTCCTTTGATGATCGTCCTCGCTCAAACTCGAGCCCCAAAAGAATGGTGGCCTCCAATGATCGTCCACACGAACACAAGAGTTGTATAAACCTTCTTGAATTTTCAACACTTGAAAAAACAAGCTTGGAGAGGGAGAGAGAGAGAGTGGCGGCTTAGAGAGAGAGTGCTCTTGGAAGAATGAAACTTATTAGGTTATTAGGGCTCTCTCTCTTTAAATAGACTTCTCCTCTTTTAGGGTGTTTGGTTACTAGTGCTAGCATGACCATAAACCCCGTTTAGGTTATCTACATTCTTGAATTAGATATCCTTTTGGCTATTAATTAATTAACCCTTAATCAATTAAAGCCAAACACATATTAATAAGAATGCAATCCTCTCACAAGTTTAACAACCTCACTTATGTTCTTATGTGTGTGACCCATTGGGTTCATCCCAACCTAGTAGTGGCAGGGGACATCTCGATGTCGCCCAAAATAGAAACTTTCTATTTTTAGGTTCGATTGGAACAATTCCAATTTTGCCCTCAATGATAACCTTTATCATTAGGCCTTCACTAGTCATGAGTGACATCTAGCAATATGTCATGACGTACCCTAGGTATGGGTGAATATACGAACGTGTAAATGAACCCTTCGTGCTATAAATAATCCCTCACCAAACAATGTCTCGATTAAGTTAGTTGGGTATGGATTCATGTCAAACCCTAACTTAATCATGCGTTACTAATTCACCAGATTATAATCTCAATTAGGTATACCCTTGAAACACTTTTCTTGGTAACCTTCTGCTTTGGCCAAAGACTCCATTGAGATAGTAACTGTGAACTAACTAAGACATTCGCCCTTTCTTATTAAGGGTGGTGATCCTCTATTGCACACTCACCTATCTTCATACATAACTCACTAGAGCCAATGAGCACCGATTACATCCTTATGATTAAGGGTGTACGAGATACTATCAAATTCTAGCAATTCATATATAAGATAACAAGTGGTGTCTCAAGTCTAAGGATTACAACTGTGACTATACACATGAGCAGCCTTTGACATACAAATAGAATTCCATAAGCTGTACTCATATTGGTCACGTTCAGTGTACTTGTTCTCTAACAAGCACCCACAGGTTTACTATAGTGTCTCTACACAGATGGTTCGAGACTCACCATCCTCCCATGGAGCTAGTAAAACCTGAGCTAATCTTAACGGTTTATAATCGTCCAAATATATAAACCTATGATCAGGAACCAGTTTAGGATAGAAGTACTTGAGAGTTATAAGTCTCTCTATCTCAACACTTGAGATATAACTCTCTATCATACTATCCAAGGACTTTATCATGAACAGTAATTAAACACAAGTTTACATGATAAAAATAGCCATATCATAAATGAATAAATATCCATACAAGATAATATAATGAAATATAAAACCCTAAACTCAACAGAACAATTGGTTTTAGGGCACATATCTAACATATTCATGCATCAAGAATCAAAAATAAACACATTTAAAATTCATTCAAGATCATGAAACATTGTTAGGGTTTCTCAAACCCATCAAGCCACGACCTAGAGGGTGTAGCACCCTCATGGCCGTACCACACAAGGGGTATTAACCCCATGGCCGTAAAGCCCAAAACCCTATCAAAAACTTGATTTTACAAAAAAACAAACATTAGTTCATATTTTTCAAAAAACAAGAACATGATCTAATCATGTTTAGGGTTTTTAAAACTTCAAGATTCAATTACAATCAATGATCATAGGGTTACCATAACCCAAATCAAAAATAAAAATCAAAAAGATTCATACTAGGGTTTGAAAAACCCTAGATGCCGAATTGGAGAAGAGAGAGAGGGAAGAGAGAGAAGCCATACCTTTAGGTTTTGATCATCATCAAAGCTTCATTATATCAAGGATATAGAACCCCAATAATAAAAACAATGAAGAACAATCCCATGAGTGGTCCGAAAATATGAGAGAGATTTAGAGAGAAAACCCTAAACCTTTTAAGGTTTTTATCAAATCTTTCAAACTTAAAACACCAAAGGGATTTATCCCATATGGCCGAACCTTATAGAGGTGCATCCCCATGCAGCCGTGACCTAGAGTGCAGCCCCTAGATGCCGTGACCTTCTAGGGTTTTACAAAAACCCTAGTTGCCATATTTAAAGAGAAACAAAACAAGAACAAGGAGGCTAAACCTCTATGGCCGAATCCTATATGTGGGTTTTTAAACCACACAAACTTGATTTTAATTTATTATATCCATTGATTGCCACCATCACATACATGGCCATGCTTGATTAGGCTCTGATACCACTGAAAGGTTCTGTGAAAAACAACAGACATGGATTCGCAGCGGAAGAG
>JAESVK010068888.1:0-10716 GCA_017140935.1 Hamamelis virginiana
TATTTTGTCTTCCGCTGCGATTCCATGATTTCGATCGATTCCTTTCATGGCACTGTAGCATTGACTTTTGGGATCAATCCAAGCGGTCCACGCAGGGCTGCAACGGGATTAGTGTCGTCGCTCATGAGCGACGTCGCTCGGGAGAACCCCTCTATATATATATATATATATATATATATATATATATATATATATATATATATATATAAAAGCAATCTTCTCGTCCACGGCAAGTACTCATAAGTATATATTGCCTAACTTCTACAAACAATTAATACGTTAATTTTCTTAAAATGCTTTCATCTTTCAACATTAATTCTTAGAAGAAAACATGTACTATATACCTAACCAAAACATGTTACACAACAACCCCTAAGGATGCATTTGGTACGCGGGCTAGGAATCTCAAGCCTGGGAATGTCTAGTAGGGGGGTTTGAGTTTGTAAACTTTGTACCCCAAACCATTGTTTGGAATGTTGGGAATCTCAAGCCTGGAAATGCCTGGGAATGTCTCACTATATATTTTGATAAATTTTGTTTCTTTCTTGCTGATCAAAAAAAAAAAAAAAAAAAAAAAAAAACCACAAAATTAAAAAAAACAACCCCCAAGGCCCGCCAAAATATTTTTTTTTTAAAAAAAAAAAAAAAAAAAAAAAAAAAAACCACCATATTTCCATAGACCAACCAGCAAGGCCGGCTCATATATTTATGATTTACCTACATACAAAAACCATTAATTCAAGACTACCACTATTTCTCCCCTTATACAGGTACACACACAGCCGCCGGCTATATATATATAACATATACCAAAAAGGAAAGCTGCTCCCAATGATTGATAAACCCATCAACCATTCACCACAATCGCACCTGAAGAAACCACCCAAAAAAAATAAATAAATAAATAAACAAAATAAAAAAAAAATAGAGAAGAAGTTGAGGATTTATTTTCTATAAGTGATGGGTCCGTTAAATTTTCAATCCAACCTAAAGTCCAAAACTTCGTAGGTGATCTCGTACTTTGTTACGTGAATAATCAATGTTTTGATAACATGTTACATTTCCAACCTAAAAGCCTAACCTTGTAGATGGAGGACCCAATATAAATATATATAGGAAGCCATTTATTTAGATGATATGGAATAGAGTACTGGATTCTAGTCTTATAGAGGGTCTAAATCTCACTCGATCTTACAACCAAACACAATAATAAAAGAAAGTGAAGAGGGTAAAAACTGTCACCACTTTTAATGACCGACACGTGGATCAAGGGTTACCCGATCTGATTGAGTATCATTAACCTGATCTGTTATATATTGCTACACGATCTAATTCTATTATAAGGTTACCCTGATCTGTTCTAAACTGCCAATCATATGGCAGTTCAGTACCAGCTCATATATTATACATCATGTTGATTTGACATCGACTTGGATATTTGAAGAATATCTATTGTCAGACATTAATGAACTGAAGATCTTTCCGAAAAAGTAGGATCATAGTTATCAAGTAATGATTTCTATAAATCATCCTATAAATAGAGTAGATCTCAATCAGGCCAGGTAAGGAACAACTCCACAATTAATTTATACACTCTATATTCTCTTCCTAAAAACTGATTTGATCGTCGGAGTTTTATAGTTAAAACACCACACCGGTGCAAGTCATTGGAGCTTTTCCCCACAAAATGTACTGATTCATCTCTATTTTGTTTACACCTAATTTTGACATCTACAGAAAGAAATTAGTCTTTTTTCCCCTATCAATGAAAGGGAGCCTTAAGATGCATGCATTATACATAATTAATGTAGAGCCTAGCTAGCAGAGATGCAACTCACCATTAGGATGCAGGACCAGCCCACTTATTAAAGAGGAGTCAGCATTGGAGGCAAGAAAAAAATAGCAAGGTGCAACCTCATGTGGCTGACCAGCCCTTCCCATGGGCGTTTGGCTTCCAAATTTTGCACACTCCTCTTCACTGAATGATGCTGGAATCAATGGTGTCCAGATCAGTCCAGAAGCAACGCGGTTAACGCGTATGCCCTTACTTACAAGATGAAGTGCAAGTCCTCTTGTGAAACCACAATTGCAACTTTGGTTGCTGTGTAGTCCAGCAACTTGGCGTTTCCCTTGTATGCGTTCACTGATGTGGTGTTTATTATGGAACTCCCCTGCGGCATGTGCTTTAAAGCATGTCTACGTACCCATCATCACCACGTACATCATCAAAACATAATATTTTTGTTTTTCTGATACTTATAAACAAACAGCATGAAGAGGGTGAAAACCGATCTAGTATTTAAACAAATGATTCAATACTCATATGTCCCCGATCAGGTACCACTTCCCGATCTGAAATATTGCTTTAGTCACCCGATCAGAATAAATGTTATTAAAATGTCTTGATTAGACCTAAAACCGCCCTGCTTATGGCGGTTCAGTGTTAGCTGGGCAGATATTTTTGGCATTTAATTGATCTGACATGTATGGAAGATTTGTCAACATAAAATATCCAGATTTGGAAGATATTCCCTCTTTAAAGATGCACTAAAAGGCGGCAATTCGCAAGAAAATCAGGTCTATATAAAGAGCAGAACTCCATTAAAGAAAGGTATGTAACAAGTGAGATATTCAATTCCGATTATATTTTTACCCAATTGTTCACTAATTTTATCATCGGAGCTTTCTCAGGCAAAGCACCACACCGGTGCAAGTCATCTGAGATCATCCTAGGGTAAGATTCCGGACTTTATCTTTTGTTTTTACCTTGTTAGACTTTTGTCATCATCAGTTTGGCGCCCACCGTGGGGCCCGAAATTTCAATCTTTTCGGTGCCTTTCTTTATACATAACTCTCTTCGACGACATGGACGTCATCCAGTCCGAAGCTCAAGCTGACGACAATATCTGCCCGGTACCTCCAACTGACCAATCAGTACCGGGGCAGCAATTGGAGAGAACCTCCGACCCATCACAACGAGCTCGTCATAACGAATCTTTCCCCATATCGGAGCGGCTATCTTTGCAAACTGAGCGGCCAATTCCTCCAGACGAATCCCCGGTGATTCCACCGAACTTTCAAGAGATCGGATCGACTTCTAATGATCAATATCGACACCAACTTAATCACATGCAGAAGCAGATGGAAAGCATGACTTTGCTTATCCAGACCTTAACACGTCGACAAGACTTAATCATATCACACAATCCATCCCCGCAGCACCCGGATCCGACACCGACGCGTCCCGATCAAATTGATGAGCGACCGGTGAATGTCACCATCCCATTACGACGCATGGTGGAAGAAAGCCGGCGTACTCCAGCTCGGCTTCATCGTTTCGACGAGGAAGAGGGAAGTAGTTCGGAAGTGGGTTCCAGAAGGAGGACTGTGAATCTCGACAAACAGCGTCCTGAGCCTGATCCTGCTGTAGCACGAACTCACAGACCGGAACCGACCCGGTGCACATCCTACCATAAAGAAAAGGAGCCAGCACGGGGCAACAAACCCGAGGGGTCGGCAATCGACAACTCCTCTCCTTTCGTGATCACAATCCTACAAGAAGTATTACCAGAAAAGTTTAAATTGCCAACAATCGACTCTTATGATGGAACCAGCGATGCCCGAGAACATGTGCTAACTTTTAAAGACCACATGTATCTGAAGGGTGTGTCGGATCCCATTATGTGCCGTGCATTCCCTATGACCCTCAAGGGACCAGCCCGAACTTGGTTCCAAAGATTGCCACCACACTCTATTGACTCATTTCAACAGCTCAGCTCGGCACTTCAGGCAAACTTTGTAAGCAGTGATCGGCCTAAAAAACCCGCGACATATCTCTTGAGTATTGATCAAGAAAAAGATGAAAGCTTAAAATCTTATTTACAACGTTTTAGCTCGGCCTTGCTAGAGGTCGATGTACTCAACGAAGGTGTGGCAATGGCAGCAATGATGAAAGGACTCAGAACCAGAAGCCTCAGAGTCTCATTTGTTAAAAGGGCACCAAAAACCCTCACTGAGCTGTTGGAAAAGACAAGAAAGTACGTCGGCGTAGATGATCTAATTGACTCTGATAAAAAGAAACAGGAGCCAATTCAGAAACGAAAAGAGCGTGAACCTGATGAGAAGAGGCAACCGGATAAAAAACAAAAAGCTGACGTCCCTGAAGGGAACCGATCTCCAACAAGACGGTTCACATCTTTTACACCGCTGCGTCAACCTATCCATGCAATCCTAAACGAGGTTGAAACCCAGCCATTCGTGAAATGGCCACAGCGGATGAGGTCGGATCCAAAAAGAAGAGACAAAAATAAATATTGCGCATTTCATCGGGATCATGGGCATGTCACTGAGGATTGTTTTGACCTAAAAAATGAGGTAGAGCGTCTCATCAAACGTGGTTATCTCAAAGAGTTCATCGATCCGTCAAAAGTTGATATTCATTCTCAAATACGTTCTGATCCCGACTCAAAACAACCAAGTCAGCAGCAAAGGATAGCGGGAGTAATTGATACCATTCACGGTGGTTTTACCTACGCCGGAGAAAGCAGCTCTTCCAGAAAAGCTTATGCAAGGTCGGCTCAAACATCCCCGTCGGAACACATAATGAGCATTGACCGACCTATCCATAAGCGATACGGTCTCTTATCTTTTTCTCATGACGACCTGAAAGGAGTTCACTTACCACATGATGACCCTTTAGTAATTAAAGCAATCATCGCGAATTATTCGGTAAGTAAAATCTTGGTCGATACTGGCAGTTCAGCTGACATTCTATTTGTGACAGCTTATGAACGAATGGGAAGAAATGTTGAAGATCTCTCCCCGATTAATACTCCACTTATCGGGTTCAATGGATCATCCCTACATCCACTCGGTTGGGCCAATTTACCGATCACAATTGGAGATTCCCCAACTCAAGCAACCCGAGACGCAACTTTTATGATCGTAGACTGTCCGTCAGCGTATAATGCTATCATCGGAAGACCCAGCCTCAATGACTTCGGAGCAGCTACGTCAACACTTCATCTTTGTATGAAATTTCCCACATCTCATGGAACAGGAGAAGCCAAAGGGGATCAAGCCATTGCCCGATCTTGCTTCAACATTGCCCTCTCTTACACCAAAGAATCATCGGGAGAACAAATCGTGCATATCCCGTCAACAAATCTGACCATCCCCACAAAATCTTTACACCAGAATGAAACCGAGAGCCTGCATACTGACCTTCCATAACAGTTACAGGATACCGGGATCGATGATCTTCGCGACGAGCAAAATCCCAAATCAACTCCTCTGGAGGGTTTAACTGAAGTACAGGTTCATCCTACCGATCCCAACAAAATTGTCAGCATAGGAGCCGACCTCCCTGATTCAATTAAAACCAGCCTCATAACATTTTTAAAGGACAATCACGATATCTTTGCATGGGGTCATGAGGACATGCCAGGAATCGATCCAATCATTGCAATGCATAAGTTACACGTTGATCCATCCTTCAAACCGATTCGGCAAAAGAAGCGTGTCACTTCACAAGAAAAGTCCCGAGCAATTCAAGAGGAGGTTCATAAACTTCTTAAAGCTGGTTTCATTCGAGAAGTCTTTTATCCAGATTGGCTCTCCAATTGCGTGGTGGTCAAGAAGAAAACTGGTAAATGGAGAGTGTGCATTGATTTTTCCGATCTAAATAAAGCTTGTCCGAAAGACAGTTTTTCTCTTCCTCGAATAGATCAGCTGGTTGATGCAACAGCCGGACATGAGCTTTTAAGCTTTATGGATGCATACTCAGGCTACAATCAGATCAAGATGAACCCAACCGATCAAGAGAAAACAGCATTCATAACCGCGATTGGTATGTTTTGTTATCTTCGAATGCCTTTCGGGTTAATAAATGCGGGGTCCACATATCAACGAACCGTCACAAGAATGTTCGAGGGTTTGTTAGGGTCAACAATGGAGGTCTACATTGACGATATGCTCGTCAAAACTCTACGAGCACCCGATCATATTTCCCATCTGGATCAAGCTTTTAAAATTATGCGGCGCTTCGGGATGAGACTCAATCCTACCAAATGCTCATTCGGCGTCTCATCGGGCAAATTCTTGGGTTTTCTAGTGACTAAAAGAGGAATCGAAGCGAATCCCGATCAGATCAAAGCTCTACTCAACATGAAATCCCTGAGAACGATCAAAGAAATTCAACAATTAACAGGTCGGATGGCTGCTTTAAACAGGTTCATTTCTAAATCCTCTGAAAAAGGATTTCACTTTTTCAAAGTTCTCAAAGGTAAAAAGGTATATCAATGGACTACCGAAGCTGAGGAAGCATTTCAACAATTAAAGCATTATCTTGGGTCCCCACCTCTCCTCTCAAAGCCACTGCTCGGCGAAACCTTATATCTTTACCTCGGTGTATCTTCATCAGCCATCAGCTCAGTGCTCATTCGAGAGGATATAGGAGTGCAACGACCGATTTACTACATCAGTAAAACGTTAATTGGTGCTGAAGATCGGTATCCATTACTTGAAAAGTTGGCATTTTCGGTTGTTACTTCGGCACGGAAACTACGACAATATTTTCAAGCTCATCCGATTGTTGTTTTAACCAATCAACCTCTGAGGTATGTACTTCACCGACCTGATACCTCTGGAAGAATGATCCGGTGGGCAGTAGAATTAGGGGAATTCGATATTGAATATCGTCCTCGCCTCGCTATTAAAGGCCAAGTGTTGGCCGATTTTGTGGCCGAATTCACGACCGATCTTCAACCTGAACAAAGCTATGCCCTGATCCAATCAGCAACATTAGTGGCCGACAATCACGACAACAAAGAAGACTCTCAAAATTGGCGCTTATTTGTGGATGGTTCTTCAAATCAAAAAGGGTCCGGGGCAGGAATTGTCTTGATCTCCCCTGAGGGAGAAAAAGTAGAAATTGCTTTACGGCTCACTTTCAAAACAACAAACAACGAGGCAGAGTATGAGGCTCTCCTTGCAGGACTACAAGTGGCGACCGATCTCCTAGTTCAAAAACTGGAAGTTTTCAGCGACTCTCAACTGATAGTAAACCAGATCAACGGCACCTATTTGGCAAAAGAGTTATCAATGCAAAAATACTTAGCCGAAGCTCTCAAAGCTTTTACACGCTTCACAACGATCTCTATCAATCAAATTCCTCGGGACGAAAATTGCCATGCCGATGCGTTGGCGAATTTAGCCTCTGCCGTGCATACTGATCTCCCAAGATCAATCATGATCAAATTGGTTGATCGACCTCTTATAAACAAAATTGATCAACCAATATACAGTGTCCAGATAACGCCCACATGGTTTGATCCAATCAAAGATTACATCACATCTGGTGTTCTTCCTACCGACAAAGCCGAAGCTCGTCGTCTAAGATGCCGATCAGCCCGGTATTGTATCATCAACAGCCATCTTTATCGACGATCATATTACGGGCCTTGCTTAAGATGTGTTTTACCCGATGAGGCAAACTACGTGCTTCGTGAAATTCATGAAGGTATTTGCGGAAATCATACAGGAGGCCGATCTCTTGCCAAAAAAGTAGCTCGGCATGGCTATTACTGGCCTCAAATGGAAAAGGATGCCACCGATCTTGTTCGTAGATGCAATAAATGTCAGCGTTTTGCTCCTATCCCTCATCAACCACCCAGCATGCTCACCCCGATCTCCAGTCCTTGGCCATTTGCGCAATGGGGTATTGATATTGTGGGACCTCTACCTACGTCAAAAGCCCAAAAGAAATTCTTGGTAGTTGCTATTGACTACTTCACTAAATGGGTAGAAGCCCGACCCGTTGCCACAATCACCGAAAGCAGTATCAGAAGTTTCATATGGGAAAGTATCATCTGTCGCTTCGGTATTCCGCGAGTACTAATTGCGGACAATGGGACACAGTTCAATGATTCGGGTTTACGCAGGCTGTGTCAGGATCTCGGTATTCAAAACAATTTCTCTTCCCCAGGTCATCCGCAAGCCAATGGGCAAGTAGAGGTAACAAACCGAACAATCATTCACTCTTTAGAGAAAAGGCTGGAAAAAGCTAAGGGATTATGGGTGGAGGATCTCCCTTCCGTGCTATGGGCGTATCACACTACCAGTCGGGTTTCTACAGGCGAAACTCCTTTTTCTCTTACTTTTGGAACCGAGGCAGTCATACCTGTCGAGATCGGTCTACCAAGTTATCGACTAGAGACATTCAACCAAGATATCAATGATCAAGAGCTCTGCTTTAATCTTGATATGCTAGAATCCAAAAGAGAAACAACTCGACTCCGTATAGCCTCATACAAACAATATATGGCTCGGGCCTACAACAAAAATGTGAAAATTCGACATTTCCGACCTGGTGATCTCGTTCTGAAAAAAGTTCTTCGTCCTAATAAACTTGATCCTAACTGGGAAGGCCCTTATCAAGTTAAAAATTTTAATCGGATAGGCACGTACTGGATCGCTGATCTGAATGGAGCCATACTTCCTCGGCCTTGGAATGCTACCCATCTTAAAAAATATTACCCATAAATTGTTATGTGCGGTATCCCGATCTGTCTGTTTAGTTTCTTTTGTAATATTTGTTTTGTGCGGTATCTTGATCTGTTTGTTATGTTCTTCATTTTGTGTAATATGTTTTCTCATTTTTTTCAAATGCCTCTTTGTATATCTATTCAGTCTTTATCTAAATCGCTGTTATTTTCCCGACCTCTTTAACTCCAGTAAAATTTCAATATTATGTTTCATTGCTTAAATTCTTGGTTGGTCATTTCTTTTTTACACTCGACATTTCAAGTCCCGACCGATCTTGGGCCAGCAATTATATTTTGCTCTTTAACACAAATCATGGGATTGATTTAAGGGCACAAACGTATACTAAACGTTTCCCTCAGTGACTTCAGATCGGAGTTCTTTTATTATAATATCTTATTTCGAGGTGAAGCATTTCGAAATTCTTTACTTCACCCCGAACTGGGGGAGATGGATAAAGAGTAAAAGTGTAAAAAAGAAAGTGTAAAAGAGAAATCAGAAATGAACTTTTTTCATTACAAAAAGATCGGTATTACATGATTACATCATCAACAAAAAAAAAAACAAACAACTTGGGTACAGAAAAAAGGCTCAATCTAGAGCAATAGTCTTGCCACGGGAGGTTGAGGCATCAGTCTGATCTCGAGAGGTTAAGGGATCGGCCGGAGTTGAAGGAGCATTCTGATCTGTCACTTCTTGATCAGTATTTGCTTGAGCAGCTTCACGCTCTTGATTGGCTTGAGCGCGATCAGCTTGGAGTTGGGCCCTCAATTCAGGTAAGGTGATCCTGGAAAAGTCAGCATCGGGAAAAAATCTTTTCATCAGATCCCGTGCCCCATTAAAACCTTTTACCAGGAACGGCCCGGCCTCCTTCGTAATCAACGCCTTCAGCTCATCAGAGGAGCGATACTCAGCTGGCTTTTTCAGCACTTTCTTTCTCAGCAGTTTTTGCTCTCTCCAGCTCGGCCACCAGAGCATCTATTTTACGGGTCAATTCATCCTCGCACTCTCAGAATCTAGACCTCTCTTCCTCCAGCGCGGCTTGGATTGATCGGATCTCACCCGATTTCTCCTCCACGGTCTCCTTCAGTTTTTTATTTATAATATCTATGTTGGCCTTAGATCTCCGAGCATCCCGAGCTTCTCGAAGAGAATGAAGGCCGATGAGTGCAGTCTACAAACAAAAAGAAAATGAAAAAACATATACAACAACATGGAAAAGCTGAAAATACAGTATCAGTTATAAAAAATACATATATATGTATACCTTGATTGCAGAATGAGCGAGTAGCTCGGGAAGTTCGGACTGAGGAATCTGTAAGAGGATTTCTTTATCAGCCGACCCAAATAAACCCTCAAGGGCTTTCAGACTGGCGTTCGGGCTGTTCACAAAGGAACTAGCAACCGTAAGGCCAGACAGGGTGAGGGGTGCACCCGATCCAGCACTCAGCCAGTCTTCCGCTGAGGTTCGACCAGGGCGAACACCAGCACCCGAACCGGATGCTGATCCGGACCCGACCCTTTTACTGATCGGGACTCCGGTGGGAACATCTTCTTCGGCCCGTGGCCTCTTCTTCTTCTCTTGGGCCGGTGCCTTGGCCACACTTGGGGGAGGAGGTTGAACAGAGGGAGATTCTTCCTCAGGTATTACTCCCCCAAGGACATCATCTATATCGATATTCATGGCTGCAAAAATGAATGAATCTTGTCAGCAGAAGGCAACCCAAAAAGATATATTCATAAATTAAAAATGCACAAGTTTACCTTTTCGGGATTGATAAGTTCTCTTCCTGCTGACTTTTTGTCTTTCGGCCCGAGCTCTGATTTCTCCGATAATCTTTTGCTCGGCCGCTCTCTCTTTTGCGGTTATAGCAAAATTTCTAGATCGATCGAGATACGGCCTGATCGGATGGCCATCAATTGTCTGATCCAGGAACAGCCTCTCAACCAGATCGACAGGACGGACTGAAAACTGATGTGCCAAATAGTGGGGCTTCCAAGTCCGATCGTCACGCAAAGCGTTGAAACCGCGTTCTTCCCGCCACAACCGATCAATTCGACCAATAAAACGATCAGTTAATGGTCCACATCGGAGGATTTTGTCCACTGTAAAAAAAATAATACAAAATTTATTAGTTCGGGATCGACAAGGTGCATGCAAAAAAAAAAAAAAAA
>JAESVK010068891.1:0-10303 GCA_017140935.1 Hamamelis virginiana
TTAATATAAATTAAAAACCAATTGAGAGAGAGAGAGGAGGTTATCTACTTGAGAGAAATCAACCAATGAAAATGAAGAAAGGGAGAGAATTAAGGAGAGACAGCCACATCAGCCTAGCAAACTGCTCTATATATAATATAATATATAGAACTGATATGCTAAGGTCGGCCGTTTCTGGCTTGTATACGGCTGATGCTTAATGGCCATTGGATTAAAAGAATGGCCAAGATTAAATGTGAAAAAGTTACCAATTTAAAAAAAAAAACCACCTTTTCTCTCTCCTCTATGACACAAAAATCAGAAGACCCATACTCCCATTTTCAGTCTCTCTCATCTCCCTTCTCTCTCTCCTCTCCTCTCCTCTCCCCAAAAAAGAAACCTAACCCACCATCGTCTCCATTTCGTCGTCCGTCAATCTCGCCGGAACTTTTAGAATTTCCTCACATGACTCTCGTATTGCTTAATTTTGGAACAGGAAAGACAATTCATTTTGTGGAGAAGCTACTGGAGCTGATTCCACCTGAGGCACTCATTCTGACAAATCAATTCAGTGACACCGCCCTTCATTTTGCTGCAAAATTTGGCAATACTGAGGCAGCTAAGTTATCAGTGACAAAAATTCCATGCTTGCCTAATACTTGGAATGATAGGCATTTACTACCTCTCCATGTGGCTGCTCTTTTTGGCCACAAAGAGATGGTTTTATATTTACTAACCATCACTAGAGATGATGTGGAGCCCAACTCCTTTGTAGAAGAACCTGGTGTTCAACTTCTGAACATTGTAATAGTTTCTGGATTTTATGGTCAGTGATATTTAGCTACCTCTTTCCTCCTTGATGCTAAATGAACAAAAAAGAAAATGAAATTGAAATCAAAAGAGATCAACGATAATTCAATGAGACAGCTTCTGTCTCATTTCAGTTGCTTTATTGTTTTTCTAAGAAAAAAGATCAGAGGGAAAAAAATCACCAAATCATTCCAAAACATAGAATTAAGGGTGGGGCTATTTATATCCCACCACTTTACTAAAGGCAACCCATTTAAAATTTTTATTGGGTCTATTTTACCCTTTTCTAACTATAGCCCACTAATCCCACTAATCTTTAGGCAACCCATTACTATATAAAACAAAAGTTTTAATATACCATAAATGCCACAAATCTAAATACAACCCATTACTCTCAATCCTCTTAATCACCAAGCTCTTCATAACAACATCTTCTTCTTCTTCTTCAACCGCCATCAAACGCTACCACCGCAGCCATGACAACAAAAGACTGCGGCAACCAAAGCGACAAACGCAAAAAAAAACCTCAGCTCCCAATACTCCCAACTAAAACATATTACCCCAAAGCTTTCATTTTAGGTTTGTTTGTATATTATTGATAAACATTATATTTGGATTAAACATGCTTCAAAACATGAAAAGTAGTACTCTATAACCATTGTGGTGTGACGGTGTTATGAAAAAAATCCATATTTCGATCCAAAAATAGAAAAAAAAACTGTGTTCGTGTTTGCATTCGGCCTGGTAAGGCCGAATATTAAGCTTTAGTATTCGGTAGGCCAACACCGAATGTAATGATTTAGTATTCGGTAAGCCAACACCGAATATGAAGCTTTAATATTCGGTAAGCTAAAGCCGAATATGTAATTGTAGAATATTAAAGCTTCATATTTGGTGTTGGCTTACCAAATACTAAAGCATCACATTCGATGTTGGCCTACCGAATACTAAAGCTTCACATTCGGACTTACCAGGCCGAATGCGAACACGAACACAGTTTTTTTTTTTTCTATTTTTCGATCGAAATATGGGTTTTTTTTTCGTAACACCGTCACATCATAATGGTTATAGAGTGCTACTTTTCATATTTTGAAGCATGTTTAATCCAAATATAATGTTTACCAATAATATACAAACAACCCTAAGACAAAAGTATAGGGGGTAATATGTTTTAGGTTTGGTGTTGGAGTAATATGGTGTTGGGGGTAATATGGGTTGCTTATAGTATTTCTATTATGAAATGGGTTGTATTTAGTAAAGGGTTAAATGGGTATTTTTAATTAAAATTTTATTGTGTTGTCTTTAGTAAAAATATAAATGGGTGGGTTGTATTTAGAAAATGGATTGCCTTTAGTAAAAGGTGGGCTATAAATAGCCCCACCCTAGAATTAATTCTAATCTTCTATCTGCTTCCATCAATGTTTTTATATTTTACAGGTGTGGCTCTACACCTGGTTCGTTGCTACCCTAAGTTGGCTACATGGAGATATTCCATTGATAACACTTCTTTGAATATGATAGCTCAAAAGCCTTTGGGAATCCCAAATGGAAGTTCCGGCGAGATTGACGGACGGCGAAATGGAGACGGTGGTGGGTTAGGTTTCTTTTTTTGGGGAGAGGAGAGGAGAGGGACAGGGAGGGAGAGAAGGGAGATTAGAGAGACTGAAAATTGGGGGCATGGGTCTTCTGATTTTTGTGTCAGAGAGGAGAGAGAAAAGGTGATTTTTTTTTTGAAATTGGTAACTTTTTTACATTTAATCATGGCCGTTCTATTAATCCAATGACCATTAAGCATCAGCCGTATACAAGCCAGAAACGGCCGACCTGAGCATATCAGCTCTGTATATATATATATATATATATATATCCTGAGCTAAGAGCAAAAGCCCTTGGATTCCCATTCACTTAATGCATTATTCATTTCAAAAATTCAATCCAGAGGCTCAAGGATCTTAGCTGATTTTAGTTAAAATGAGGTATCCATCGTAAGAATATTTTTTCTATATATATATATATATATATATATATCCATTGGAATGTGTACATATTTGTTGCCGATGGAATGTTGATTTAGTGTCATGTATCCTTATTTTAGGGAGAAATTTTAAGTTAGAGCACAAAAAATGTATCAATATCCATTGTGTGTGTGTGTGTATACATATATAAATAGGAATGCTAAGATCAGGTCACCAAAATAACAACCAATTGCACTGTATATTTTGAAAAACCGATCGTTGGATTTAATACCCCTCTTATATATGTTATGTCTGCCAAAAATCACATTGATACAATGCTCGATTTTTTAAAAATGTCAGTGTGAAAAATTGTGACTTTTTGTTTTTCAAAATGTTAGTCACAATTTTTTCACCATCTATTTTTTTTTTTTTTTTTTTAAACAGACCGTTCGATTGCTGTGATTTTTGGCAAATATGACATACATAAGAGGGGTATCAAATCCAGCGTCGGTTTTCCAAAATATATAATGTAAATGGTTGTAATTGAGGTGACCTGATGCAACTCGCATCTAGGGTTAGCAACGGGGAAGGGTGGGGAGAGTTTTCCACTCTCCCGTCCCCGTCCCCGATTAGAAAACTACTCCCTATTCCCGCCCCGTCCCGTATCCCGGCGAGGTATATAATTATATCCTGCCCCCGCCCCCGCCTCGTCGCTCTTTCATTTCAATAACAAATTTAAAATATAATGCACTAAATGTGCTTTCGAGAGAGTTTGAACCCATTACCTCAACTAAAAAGCTTGTATTTCAAAAGTAAAAAACCACTAAATTGCATATTGATTGTAATATACTTTAAAAATATTTTAAATGACTTGATTATAATGTACTTTTAAAATAAATAATCTTTCAACGATTTCCACAAATGAATTTACTTCAAAAAGCAAGCGTTATATTAGATATTTTGAAAATGAACCGTTGGATGAGATATTACGCTTATATACATTATGCATGCCCAAATCACATGCATTCATCCAATCACTAATTTTTCAAAACAAGAATTATGAATTATAAAAAATTGTAACAATTTTCGATAGTTTTTGTAGTTTATCTCAAAAATATGATTTTTTTATTATTATAAATTAATCGTTTGATCAATGTGATTTTTTGTATATATAATGTGTTGTGTGCACACATATAATTTAATCTAATCATTAGTTTATCAAAATACCTATTCCATATTGGTTTTACAAACCATATGTCAAACTATGGATAAGGTGGTGTGTGTAGAACCAATTGTAGAAAATATTTTGAAAAATTGAATGTTGGATTAAATATAATTGTTATGAATTTCATGTTCGCAAAAAATTATAGTGATCTAACGGTCAGTTTATGATAAATGTCCATAAAAAATTATAATATTTTAATTCTTTAAAATGTCATAATTTTTATCCATATTTTTTTTAAAAAAAAAATAATCGTTAGATCGTTTATATTTTTGGCGAGTATGTAATTTATAAAAAGTATATCTAATGATTCTAATCCAACGGTCAGTTTTTCAAAATCTATTGTGTGTTTTCCTCTACAGACTGTAGACACGTACTATAAATATCACATTTCACATAAACAACACAGTTGTGTAAAGTACAACATATAACAACATCGTCCATGCCATCCTGAATAGAGAGAGAGCTTGAATAACTGAATAAAAAGAGAGAGTTAATCAACTCAACTCAATAAGAGAGACTTGACTTATTATATAGGAAATATATAAGAATGGTTAGAAAATGTTAGATTATTAGTAAGATCACTTAGATAGAAGTCAACCAAGTAATCAATGTTACTAAAAAATGGTTAAAAATGTTAAAATTGATGGAAGGGACATAAAAGTTAAGAGGTCATTAATAATTTAAATTCTATATTATATATAATGGAATATATAAAATATAATTTATGAATGATATAAAATTATATATTTTAAATATAAAATTTATATAAACGGGGATGGGAAATTTCGATGGGACAGGAATAAATAAGCGGGATGGGGCATTATAAACCCGTCTCCATCGCCCTATAGGGGCGGGAAGGGTCGGGTCCTCGCGGGGATGAGACAAATTGCCATCCGTACTTGCATCAGGTCGACTAGACTTTAGCATTTATATATACAGGATGTCCTTACAGGATCCATTTTGTATTAATGACATTGAGTAGATCCTAGATCCCATACTAGTTCTAGAGATGGAAGTAGGGGTGTGCGCGGGTCGGGTGAGGGCGGGTGGAGGGTAAAACTGCCAACCAACCTGCCCTTAGCTGGTGGCTAATTCTCTCACCTGCCAACCAATCTGCTAACCTCAATAACCAGCAGATTGATAAAATATATAGTAGATTTCAACCGGCGAGTTGGGCGAATTGAGTGGGTAAAACATCACTATTTTTTTTTTTTTTATAAACACCTATTTAAAACCTTTTTAACAAGCAAAAACACCTCAAATTCGTATCTATCAATGCAATATTGTGTTATTTAATAATTAAACTATAATCCAAACAATTCTTCCAATAATAATAAACTAAAGGGTCAAAATAAATTGCCCTACAACAATAGAAGCTACTAACTAGATACATAATAATAAAGGTTCATTTTTATTAAAAAATATTACAAACTAACATATGGTTTCACATTCAAAATTGAAATAATATCAAATCAAATAAGTGCATGTTCAAACTATTATAATAAATATCTCTAAAGAAATAAAACATACTAACTTGCAAGCATATCCAATTAAGGGAAAATATAAGGTAGTAATGAAATTTATTTTATATAAATATATTATTTATTTATATATAATTATTTGTGGGTGGAACATGTTTATGGCGGATTGTCATCTCTATACCTGCCAACCGAATCAACCCACCAAAAATTCATCAAATCCAACCAACCCAACCCAACCTGACCCGCCTAACTATTGTAACCGTGGGTTGCGGATAGGATCGGGTCCGGCGGATTGGACGGATTTTTGCACACCCCTAGATGGAAGTGCTCATTAGTAAATTCTACCCATAGTTAAAGTACCCATTTGAGAAGTTCCGTTCCATTAAATGTGATCCGAACTATCTTGATAGATCAAGATTAATATCTATGGAGTTTAGGATAAGGCAGTTAAAAAAAAAAACAATGCGCACATTGAGGCCTAAACAAAATATTTTCACAAAATACAAGTATACACACGTGCAACCTCTATACATTGTCAAATACTAGAAAGTTCTCTCTGCAAACACCCTTGCTCTCCCAAGCTCGAACCACTGCTCGTCCCTCTCATACCCAACGCGCACGTGTCTCCTCCATCCTCCGTCGATCTTTCAATCAATTCACTCACACCCTGATCAACCTCTCGCTTCACCACACCCAAACATCTCTCCTCCACAGGAAAGAGCCGTGTCGTCCTACAAAGTGGACACGACACGTGCGAAGACAACCACTTGTCAATACAAACCTGGTGAAACACGTGCTTACAGTAAGGTATCATCTTAACGGTGTCGTTTTCTTCAAGTTCGCCAAGGCAAACGGGGCAAGCAATCGGGTGCTTCGCATCCCCACCGTAAGGAAAAACCGGCAAGGATTGGACGGTGGAGGGGTCGAGCCCTTTAGAAGAGGAGAAGCGTGAGGAGGCAACGGACGATGTGGAAGGTGGTGGTGGGCCCCGGTGGTGGTGGCGGCGGCGGCGGCTGCGGTAGATGTTCTGGACGGAGGAGTCGTCGGCGAATCGACGGATGTAGATGGAGAAGAAGCCCATGAAGAAGAGAGCTGTGAGAAGAACGAGGATTGTTAAGGCCATTGAGGAATCGAAGGGGGAGTGAGGTTTGAAGGAGTTTTGGACCGTTGTAGCGTTCATGGTTTGGAGAAGAGGGAGTGGGGAGTAGGCGAAGAAAGGTGATTGGGTGGTGGTGGTGGGTGGTTCCTCGTTCTTTATCAATTTCCGGTTGTGGGGTTTCATTGGCGGCTCAAACTTGTGCTTGCTGAGACTGTAACTCAGAGAGAGAGAGAGAGAGAGAGGGGTTATGTGGGTTTGTGTTGAGAATTGAAATCTTGGGAAGGAAGTAGTGAAGAGAGAGAGAGAGAGAGGTGGTGAGGTGGCGGATTTTTGTAGGGAAATTGATAGGGAGGGTGGGATAAGGAAGGAAGGCGGTCCGAGGAGAATGTGACGCCAGTACGCCGCCCTTGATCTGGGGTCCATATGGGTCCCGCATGCAGTCCTCAAAATTGGATTTTCTGCGGCTCCAACCTGATTCTGATTCATAGAAGTAGAAAGAAAAGTCTAGACTTGCTTTGGGCTTGGTTTGGCTGCTGAGCAAGTATGGTGCGGCTCAGCAGCTCTGAGGCCTTTTAGCCAGTGTAAATTTAGTGTTTTGAAAAATTGACCGTTAGATTGAATATTATTTCTATGTATGACAGGCATGCCAAAAATCACAGTGATTTGACTATCGATTTATGAGATAAGATTGTGAAAATTTTTTAATGTATGAAACACAAACTGTTAAATTTTTCACAGTTTGTATCTCATAAATCGACCGTCAGATCACTGTGATTTTCGGCATGCCTATCATATATATGAATAATATTCAATCCAACAGTCGATTTTTCAAAACACTAAATTTACATTAGCCAAAAAGCCTTGAAGCTACTTAACTGCATCATACATGCTCAGCAGCCAAACCAAAGTCACTTGCTTTCATGGGCAAAAATATTAGAACTTAATGTGTAGTTCAATTATTGAAATTATATTATCAAATAATTCACTAACTGAAATCAAAATATAGATATCAAAGTTATAATATAATAAATATAAATATAAATAAATTTATTTTTTATTTTGATTTCATCCGTTGAATTATATAAGCTGATTTAGAGGTCCTAATATTTCTTTTCGTTAAGAGCAAATGGACTCCCTCAGCTTGGATTTTTCCATGTATTAATGTTATCCATCTTATTTTATTTTTAAAATTCTGAAAAATAATGTATCAAATAAATCGAAAGCCTCTATTTATTATTGACAAGAGAACTTGTTATTTTTTTAAAAAAAAAAAAAAAAAAGCCTGAATCAATTGTTAAAGTCTTTATAACACACTTCTGGAATAATTTTTAGAATGTGTAGCATTTTCTGCAAATTTATATACAAACAACTCTATATACCACTACAAATTATCACTACAGGAAGTAATATGTTGACCTCAATGGATAGTTTTGAAAATTCATAGCATTTTACTTTTTTACAATGATTTTACAGTGATACTTTGTAGTGGTGTAATATATATATATATATATAGTCCCGTTCCTGTGAGGACTTCCTTATATGAGGATTTGGCCGTTTGGCTAATGTAAAATGAGTATTTTGAAAAACTGACCGTTGGATTTAATATTCTTCCTATGTATGACAAGCATGCCAAAAATTACAGTGATCAAACAACTGGTTTCTTTAATTCAGACTGTGAAAAATTAAATACCTATATAATACTTAATAGTTAGTATTTCAAAAATTGGTAGTCTGATTACTGTGATTTTTGGAATGCCTGTTATACATACGAAGAATATTAAATCCAACGGTCGGTTTTTCAAAATACTCATTTTACATTGGCCAAAAAGGCCAAGTCCTCATATAAGAAAGTCATCTCTCTCTCTCTCTCTCTCTCTATATATATATATATATATCATATGAATAAAACTTTGGGAAACTTACAATTTGTCCCCCCAAACTATAAACCGTTTTTAATTTGACCCTTGTAGTATCAATTGAAGCAATGTGCCCCCTAAACTATTTAATTGTTTTAAATTACCCCCTTCCGTCAGTTTGAGTAGGGATGTCAATGGGATGGGTTAAAAGTAACCCGCCCTGCCCCTATTGGGAAGGGTTTGAGAAATAGATTTGAAAACCCTATAGGGTTTGAGAAAAAAATTAAAAACCCTATAGGGTTTGAGATAGGAATGAGATATGGCTTCTCCAACCCACCCCGCCCCAAATATCTATGTATATATAATTATACTAAAATCTTTTCCATTTATTTACAATATTTAGTGTTTTAAGATTTTTATCAATCCTATTTTTTCTATTCTTTTCTAGTATGTATAAATATATATTTTAACTACTAATACTTATAATCCAAGATAAAAATCAAAATTTGTTGAGATTATGGTTAGGATTCATTCTAAAATAAAATAAAATTAAAGTTTAAAAAATATTTTAATTATTTTTTCAAACCCGATGGAAAAACCCGTCCCGCCATGCATAATTTTCGCCCCGTCCCGTCTCGTTTTAAGTTGGGATTTGGACGGGTTTGTGAAATGATTTTTATTCACAGGACGGGATTGGGAAAGCAAAAATCCGCCCCGCCCCGCCCTGCTGACATCCCTAAGTTTGAGTGAGTCACGTGAACACATGTGACTAACCTTTTTCATATTTATGATGATTTTGCTCTCATTAAATTGAAACTTTTTTTCTCTTTCTTTTCAAGTGAAACCCTAGCCTCCATTGTTGAGAGAAATTGCTCTGTCTTCATCTCAAGTGAAACCATATATATATATATATAGTTCATGGATGTCATTGTTGAGAGAAATTGCTCTTTTTTTTAAATCTAACAAAATAAAATTCTTAAAAATAAAATTTTATTAAAATTGATTTAAAAAATTTTCATATCGTAAGTTTATGTCAATGCATGCCAACATAAGATTTATATTATAAATTATAGTAAAATGTATGCGTAAGTAAGAAATTAATCACTTAGAGCATCTCCAATGGAGGTGCCAAATGAGCTGCCAAAGCCAAATTTGGCACTTTGCACCTAAAACAGCTGATCCAATGCAGCTGCCATTGCTCATGCCAAATTTGGCTTTGGCAGCCCAAGCTGCCAAATTTGGGTTTTAGAATGGCAGCTGCTACTTGTGACACATCAGATTTCCCACCACTCCAACTACCCCCAACTTCCAAAATGACAAATTACCCCCAAAGATTGTGTTTGGCATCCAAGAAATTGCAAGAAAAAAAAAATCTCACAAATGATTGAGAAAATTGTATACACACACAAAGTCACAAACACATATGATTGAGAAAATTATATACACACACACAAAGTCACAAACACAAATGATTGAGAAAATTGAAGCTTAAAGAGAGGCGGAATAGCTAGAGAAAGAAAGTGGAATACCGGTAATAGGATCAGCGGTGGATCCCCTCATCGCAGCTTCGATCCTCTCAAAGGTGTTGACTTTTTTGTTCCTTGTATATATATGTATCGATGTCTTATAATTGCATCATATAGGATCGTGACTCCGCGAAGCTGAAGGCCATGAGGCTATGCCGCAGTGGGATGAGGGTTGTGAGGCTGTGCCATGGTGGGGTAAGGTTGCACCGTGATAAGTGCTAACATTTTCGAAATTTAAACCCCAAAGTAAGCTTTGTTAAAGCCCTAAAGGCATGTTAATTAGGTTAATTAGGTCATTTTAGTGCTTTTCAGTTATTTTAGAATTGTTGCAAATATCGCATAAGAGTAGCATTTTAGCTTATTTTTATCTCT
>JAESVK010068893.1:5664-38234 GCA_017140935.1 Hamamelis virginiana
CCTTTAAAGACGGTTCCGAACCAGTTATACTTTTGGAATGATCATAGATAGCTCTGACAACTGATTTGGATAAATTAAGTAAAACCTACTACGATTGACAAACATTAAATGACTGTCCACTCAAACCACTGTAGACCTCTTAAATAAAGAAGATTGCACTCAAGTAGCCATATCCATGACCACCCTATAAATACCTTCATCACTATTATTGAAGAGCTAAATAATAAACACCCCATTTATTACACTCTTTCTTTGCATTTACCCTGAGAACTAACTTGTTCGTCGGAGCTTTATAGGGAGAACACCATACCGGTGTTTATTTGTCGGAATTCAATCCAGTCAGGTCTTCGACTCAGAGAAACCGATATTTTACTTATTTTCGACATCATCAGTCTCTAATTAACTATTAGTGTGAACTTAAATCTCAAACACTGAACGATGGTTGTTGTCTCAACCCATTTTATTCATTTGTGGGATTGGGTTTATTGATAACAATTCCTAATTTATCAAAATAAAAGGTTTTAAATTGGTAAAAAATTTGCACCCACTGAAAATAATTTATTAAAAAATGAAAAAGAGGGTCACCGGATATATCCCTTTCTCTCTGCCTTTTTGCTTTCATTTTTGGTACTTGAATTCATTTCAAAGTGTATCATGTTTTTGAATTGCTTAATTAGAGGTTTAGTTTGCTTTGAATTTAAAAATAAAAAAAATAATAAAAAGAAGAAGAAGAAAGAATGGTTGAGCTTGCTGGTTTTTTATAAACCAATTAACTAAATCCTGTGATATGAGGGTTTTATTTGTTTTTAAAGTGGACGTATGATCTTTTTAAAATTTAAAAATAATTAAACTAACAAGTAGAAGTCCTACTCAATTCAAACCATGAAAGGCCACCGTCTATCTCAACCAACGAGCAATACTCCCCACTCCCAATTTTCTCTCTTCTTCATCCCTCCATGTAATTAGGCCTTAATTTATTTTCATTATTGGTGTAAAAACTTTAGGAAAAAGACAAAAAAAAAGATCAGAAATTTGAGTGGCACCAAGGTAGTGTTGGGAGGCAACCTTTTCCCGCACAAAATTGAAGTCCAATTCAATGTGTTTAATTAGTACGAGCATGAAAAACCGGGTTTGCAGTCGTTTGAAGAGCACTCAAATTATCACAGAATAGAAGAGGTGCGGTAGGTAGAGTAAGCCCAATGTCGCCAAGAAGATAAGAAACCCAAGTTAATTCGGAAGTAGCAGTAGCCAAAGAACGATACTCAGCCTCGGCGCTTGATCGTGAGACGGTTACCTGTTTCTTCGAGGACCAAGAGATGCAGTTATAACCCAAATAGACACAATAACCCGATGTAGAGCGACGAGTGTCGAGACACCTTGCCCAATCAGCATCAGAGAGACAATAGAGAGAGAGAGAGGAGACTGAGCTAAAAAAAGGAGGCCAAAATCCAACGTGCCCTGGAGATATCGAAGTATTCGCTTAACAGCTTGAAAATGTGGAGCTGACGGCTTATGCAAGAATTGACAAACCGTGTTGACGGCATGCTGGATATCAGGGCGAGTGAAGGTAAGATATTGGAGTGCACCCACCAGGCTTCGATAATTTGTCGCATCCACAAGGGGACCTTCCAATTCATGATGAAGAGCTTGTTGTTGAGCAAGAGGGGTGCTAATGGAGTTGCACCCAAGCATGGAAGCTTTGGTCAGTGTGTCACGAGCATATTTCTGTTGAGAAAGAAAAAGACTATTACCAAAAGGAATAACCTCAATACCAAGAAAGTAGTGCAACGGACCAAGGTCTTTCATGGAAAATTCTAATGCAAGTTTCGAGATGAGAGAATTCGAGATGGAAGGATCATCGACAGTGATAATAATGTCATCAACATATACTAACAAAAGAATGAGATGAGTTTGAGTCCGAAAAATAAATAAGGAAGAATCAGCAGTGCTACAATGGAAACCAAGACGCAAAAGGAATGAGCTAAAACGATCAAACTAGGCCGTGGTGCTTGTTTGAGACCATAAAGAGACCGATTGAGTTGACAAACATGATTTGGAGATGTCGAATCATGAATCCAGAGGGTTGCTCCGTGTAAACAATTTCTTTGAGATACCCATGAAGAAGGGCATTTTTGACGTCAAGTTGACTTATACACCATCCATTAGACAATGCTAAGGAAATTATCAATCGGATAGTGGTAAGCTTAATAACAGGACTGAATGTCTTAGTAAAATCAACACCAGCCAACTAATTATATCCTTTTGCCACAAGCCGAGCTTTGAAACGATCAATAGACCCATCAGATTTGAGTTTGGTTTTGAAGACCCAATGGGAGCCGACGACATTCATATCTGCATGATGAGGAACAAGATCCCATGTGTGATTCTTGTGCAAGGCGAGGATTTCCTCTTCCATAGCAACTTGCCAATGAGGACTATTAAGGGTCGTGGGGATGCTCTTTGGCTCAACAGGATCAGTAGGCTGCAATGTGAGCAAGGCATGATTGGTCCAAGATTTACTGCGTGTGATTATAGGATGGACATTAACAGGTGATGAAAATGGAGCTGTGAGATGTAGGTCCATATCAGAAAATTTTGGGCAAGTAGAGTAATGCAAGGAGATGGATGAGGCCCAACTTGAGGTGGCAAAGCACTCACACGTGGAGGCTTGGGAGCATGCAAGACATGTGCTCTTGGAACAACTGAAGACTGCTGAACATTCATGTCATTAGCAACCAAGCTAGGGAGACACGGCAGTCGCATGGGGAGCCGGGAGCTCACTGGAGGAAGCAACAAAATCAGAGGCAACCAAAGTGAGGATAGGAGGAGGTGGTACAACAGGATTGGGTGATTGAGGATGACTGCCAGAAAAAGGGCCTGAAGCCAACAGAGGAGTTGAAGACGGCATAGGCACAGTAGTAGACTCCGTATAGGATGGTGGAAGACCTTCAAAAAATTCTGAAAAAGTGGCGAAAATGCTAAAGGCCGACGAGGTAGTGTCCAGTGTAGAGGAAATCGCATAGGGCAAAACAATTTCATGAAAGACGACATGCCGAGAAATATAGATGCGTTTGGATTGAGGATGTAAGCACCTATAACCCTTGTGAGAGGGACTATAGCCAACAAAAATGCACGGATAGGATTTGTGATCAAATTTTGTGGTAGATGCATGCGGCCATCAAATAAGGAAAACACCTGCACCCAAATACCTTTAACATAGCATAATCAGGATGAGAACCAAAAATTTTATAAAATGGAGTGTCCATTTGAAGAGCTGAAGAGGGCAGTCTATTAATAAAAAAAACAGCAGTCTGAAATGCTTCCACCCATAAAATTGTGGTAAGTTGGCATGAAACAATAAAGTGAGGCCAGTTTCAACCAAGTGCCAATGTTTGCTCTTTGCCACGCCATTTTGTTCAGGAGTCCGAGGGCATGAAATATGATGTATAATGCCACAAAGAGCCAAGTAATCTAAAAATGCAGTGAGATCAAACTCACCCCCGCCATCAGACTGAAAATATTTAATCTTGCTATGAAACTGATTTTCAACCGTACCATTCGTTGAAAAGTAAGGAATACAAGGAAAAAAATCATATTTGCGCTTCAAAGGATAAAACCATGTGTAGCAGGTATAATCATCCACAAACAAGACATAGTACCGAAACTGTACTGATTTGAGGCAATAGGGGCGGGACCCCATAAATCACAATGAACTTTGAATAACGTAGTAGAGGTGATTTTATTCAAAGAGAAGGTAAACAGCAGCTTTCGCCCATCTGACAACTAGTACAAATGCGCTCTTTATTTTCCCAACTAGAAATATCAATAACATACTTAGACTGTAAAATACGTAAAATTTTGGAATTTGGATGACCGAGACATTGATGCCAGAGTTCCATTGGTGCTTGGCCAGACTTGATTGCAGCTAAGGCTTCGAATGCTCCTTGTTGATCCAATGCTTACGACCCGTTGCCAAGATGACCCCGTCAGTTTGTCCCATATCTTAAAATCAGAAGCACAAACTTCAAAGAAACGTGAGTTATCTTTTGTCAACCGACTAACAGAAATAAAATTCTTCTTTAGTTGAGGGACAACAAGAACATCATGAAGATTGATAGATCCATGGGTACAAAAAATGCTTTAGAGGACAGTTAAAAACCATCCTCATAGGTATTAGAGGACAGTTGGACAACTGTCCTAACAGGCCGTGTTTTTTTTGGTGCAGACACTTTTGAAGACAGGTTTCAACTGTCCTCAAAACTTAACTTTTAAAGACAGATTTCAACTGTCTTTAAAACTTAACTTTTAAAGACGATTTCAAACTGTCTTCAAAAGTTTAATTCAAAGATGGTAAAAAACAGTCTTCAAAACTCACATTTGAAGACAGTTTTAAACCGTCTTCATGACATATTTTGAAGTCAATTTTAAACTGTCCTTAAAAGGTCCGAATATTTTTTTAATATTTTTTTTATTTGTTTTAAATTGATATGAATTCATGTAATTTTTTTTATTAACCCTCACTAATATGCTTGTTTGGGCAACCTATTTCCTGTTAATGCCATTACATGCACGCCAAATATAACGAATTAAAATAAATGAAGCTAATAAAATAAAAAAAAATTTCAATTTACATAACAAGCTATTCGAGGAATATCCCCCTTCCAAAGTCACATACAAGCTATATAGCAAGAGTTTAAAAATTGAAATATCCCCCTTCCAATTACATCTATTCAAGGAATAACGCGTAACCAAGCAAAAGAACCTCCACAATGTTCAGTTACAAAACATGCCTAGTTGTACTGCAAAAGGAGCTAGTACCCATTCCAACTGGAACTTGTGCAATTGAGATTGTCTTTCAATGAATAAATATCATAAGAGTAGCGCTTGATGAGGTTGTCTATATCATATATAATGTACCCACATAATATGATTGATGTCAAACCTCCATATATCATCGACGAGAGCTTACCCAGTGCAAACAGTATCTGCAGTTAAAAAAAAAAAAGATCTCTAGTAAGTAAAAGACCCAAAAGAAGCTACTGGGGCTAGCCCAGTTCATGAAAGATTGTATGTGAATAGGGTAAGATTAGGCTTAGATCACGGGTTCAAATCCCGTCCATTACAACCCAAAAAAAATAAAAAAGACCCAAAAGAACAGGACATATAAATTTACTATCTAAAAGTCTGAATATAGAAGAGATGTGAATAGTAAAATCAACATATCAGGATCATGGCAAAGACTATAAGCACAATAACAGCACCAAATAAGAAGGGTCCAAGGAAATTGAAATCATATCGACAAACACATCCCTTTGATTATCAGATAATTTTACTTGCCTTTCTAACTACTTATCCATTATTTAAAATTGAAAAATACAACTAAAGAAGCATGACAAGTCAACTATCTTATCTATTTAATTGTATTGACATGTCATTACCATATTAGATGTCATGACAAATAAAACAATGTGTATAGCAACGCTCTTTTAAAACTGGCATGCATAAGATTTCATGCTTGTTTGATAGTGTTTTATTTTGTAGTAAATTGATCCATAATTATGGTATTGCACGTCCTAATACCATAATTGGGGATTAAATGGGTTGATCTAAATATATGAAAATTTTCTTACCTATCCAAAATTCAAGCAATATTACAGTTTTAATTAGATATCCTCATTCTTTCCCACCTCTAGTTATTTGATAATAATTAAGTTAGAAAGGAAGCCCAACAAGAGAACCAATAATTGGTTCATGGAATTCAAAATAGAGTTCAAACTTAAAATCAAATTATTGTGATACATATTCTTTCTTTCTTTTTTCTTTTTTAGATTAGCCAAAAAAATTTATTAAAATCAAGATAATAATGGCAATAAAAACCTAAAAGAACACCCCAAAACAGAAAGCACCCAAGCCCTTAAACAGAAAAAAACAACAAGCAACCAACCCCAAACACCCAACACCCACAGCCTCAAATGCATATATGAACCAAAAAACAAGAAGACAAGACCAAAACAAAGCATGGAATAAGACCTACAAAACCCCAGAAACAACTAACAGATGCCAACACACAGACCAAGCCTTCAACAGCTAGCTAAAGAAATACGACCCCATATTATAAAAGTGCCAACACAAGAGCATGCAGCCCCTCCACAAATTAAAAGTCTGACCCTACAATTTACAACACCAAACCCAAAACACCATTCCCAACAAGCCACCAAGCACAAAGTATGAAAGGGACCAAATAAACAGGGGTTGAACAGAGCAAAACTTCCAGCCACAACAAAGTAGAATAAACTCCTTGTCCACCACCTCAAACAACCATCCCAAATTAAACAAAGGCCAACCAAACGCCTTAACCCATTCAACAGAACATATAAAAGAACCCCAAAAATGAATAAAGTTGCAACTCTCCACATTTTCAATGTTAGTTTCTTGAATACACAACACAAAAGGGTCAACCTCCTAAACCAAATTCTTAATCGCTCTTCTTTGTACTTTACTATTCAAACCTCTAATGTTCCAAGAAATAAATTTCATTATGAAGAATGAAATCCCCCAAATTAGTAACCAAGAAAAGAGGAAAATGACCCAAGAACAAATCACCCAAAAGTGTAAAAACATAAACAGAGCAATAAAGCACCCACCCTCTTTCTCTACAACCAGAACCAAACCTCTACATCCTAGGCCATGCAAGTTATTAATACATCTTAGGATACATATTCTTTCAGTTATAACAATAGAGATCCCTTGCTCTGTTACAATGTAAATGCATGAAAATTGAAATGTTAAATAAACAAAACGTCTGAAATAACTCACACGGCCAACCTAAGATGGGAAATTACACAAATATTACTTTGTGTACATAATGATAGGCAGCTTGTAGCAGCATAGACAAAGCATACAGGGTTCACATGAATATGGAGCCTATTTGACAGGGATAACAAATAAGAATATCAGAAAATAGGGGTTCAGAGCACCACAGACACTTGAAAATGCTGTGACTAATTTGGGTTCATCAGGTTAAAGAGAATTTATCAGCATTTTAATAGTTTAAAAGCAGAGTATACAGTTATAGAGATGACCAGCATCATCACTCCACAAACTAATGAAAACCAGAAGAGAAGGAAAAAATGGCAGCCTTTTAAAGCTGACATACGAAAACAACATGTTTCGACAAATGCATTTGTCAATAGAATACAGACACCCACACGCATTCTCAAACAAACATGCTGTACACACCAATTCTCAAACAAACACCAGCCAACCTAAAGAGCATTCGTCAATCATACAAATGATCCTTCCCCCCACCTCCTATTGTAGTATTGTAGCAAAACTAGTGTAATTTAACCGCCTCTAAACCACAGGGGAACCCATGAATATATTAAAGATAAAATTATGACCCAAAGTCCAACAAAATTAGGCCCAAGCTTAGAGGTTCTCAGACTAAATCCCAGAATTTTCCAAGTGGGTTTGTGCAGCATGGTGTAAAAATAGGTTCAGTGCATCATTTCAGTTAAGGGAGCATGCTGGTCAGCCTTATATAGTATTAAAAAAGAAAGTATTTTTGGGCAACCTAATAGCTTAGTATTAAAGTGCTCTTACCATGACATTGCTGAGAAGTGATGCTCCCAATAACAAGAGTATCTTTAAAAGATAATCTGGAACTCAATGTCCACTACAAAAGAAAAAAAAAATCAAAACTGCAGGTATGAATTGTCAATATCCAAAAACCACTCCTTTATATGTATATATTATATATAAAGAGTATATAGAGTATTTATACCTAAATATGAATATGTCTACCCAGCAATATTGCGCTATAGCTTTAATCCAGGTGTTTTCAACACTACAAAACAGGGGTTTCACTAGCACAAATACAATTACAATGTCAAATACAATTATATCATAGAACTTATCTTCCATTTTGGGCCAAATATTAATGTAGGTGGAATATACCCTGTATTAGTTGCTGTATCACAAATGGATTGCTGATGATGAGTGTGGCTTGTAAGGGATCATGAGGGCTGACCGAGTTGTCTTCTTTCGAAATCCATTAGCGGTAGAGAAATATTTGCAATCTGGAATGGGCTCTAAAATGCTCAGGACATGGAACAGAGGTCACACTTTCTAAAACACATGCTACAGGTCCATGAATGAGATAAGAAGTTGACACAATTGCAGATGAATCCCACATTTGGGTCAAAAAGAGTTATTAACCATATATATAGAACGAGAAAAAAATAACCTGTGATGATCAGAATCACACGGAGAAAAAAAGTTCAACGCGAGCAATGAAAATCACACCACTTGCAACTATGCCAGCTTCCATATATAAAACGAGGTCTTTTGATTTATGTTAAACATCGTGGAAACGGATCAAAGGATTCACACTAATACCAAGTACAATGCAAACCAAGATCAACTACAATAAAAAAAAAAAAATTTTTTAAAGAAACTCACAAAAAAAATGTAACAAATGTAAAAAAAAAAAAATGATGCAGCCAAAGCAATCCTACATACATACAAGACATACCTGGCCTACCTAAAAAAAAAAGCATACAAGAATGCAAACATGTTAAACAACGACAGTCTAGCAAAGTTATCGGTTGTCAGAAAGGCTGATAAAGCTAACTTTCATAGGTGTTGCCACCACTAGTGGAGCTTCTGGAGAGTCACTAATTGCAAACCTGTCATTCATGAAACGACTGTCGACAATGGACTCATCCTTCAACACAATCTTATAACAGTAACAGCTCTTAAGGCCTTGCTGATTCTGGTAGCACTCGTGGGCACTGTTCTTCACCTGCTGGAAGTTTCATATCACGTTGAATTTGCCCCCCGTTGCAACTAGGTGACGCTTTTGTTTTCCATTCTCTGTGACCTAAAAATCAATGATAATGTGAGACAAACATAGCAGTGTGAAATACAAGAAATAGAACATGTTTTAAAAGTAAGTTGTGCCTTCAAATGATATGCTTCCATAGATATACAAACCATGGTTTTAAGTATCGGGTAACAGGTCCGTAACGGGTAACCGTAAATGGTAACGGGTATCGGGTGTATCGGGTTACGTAACGGGTAACGGGCGCCGTGGCCGTGAATTTTTTTTTTTTTTTTCACACCAATCCCCAAATGCTTTGATATGCTTGTATTAACCTCTTAGTACTATATTTTAATGTTTTGAAAGAGTTATGGTACATTTATTTCAAGTTATCAAGTCTTCAAAAACATATTAATCAATAAAAATTATTCTATACTCACTTGTTCACCACCAAAAGGAATGTCTTGGCTGATCTTCTGACCCTCCTTGCTCACTTTGTTGTTGAACTCCCCAAAATGAGTGTCGTGGTTGATCCACACTATATCCATGTGATTGATCATGTTCATCTCCCCATCCCGCCGGTAAGACGTAATTAAATACCCCATACTCTGTATCTTCATGCCGATGTTCTGTATACACCACTGGTGGAGAAACATCATGTCGATATGGAAATGGATACTCAAGATTTTGCACAGGTGGTGGATAGTGGTAAGATTGATCTGTGTATGATGTATATGGTGGTGTTGGTGGTGGATAACTTTCGTAGTGTGGATCCCAACTACCTTGAGAGGATGTGTATCCTTGAGAAGATGTGTATCCAAGCCCAAAGTCACCTAAACTCTGTGTCAGGTTTTCTGTGGAAGATTCTTCAGATAAAGGCTGGTGTGTTTGTCGTTTTCTTCTAGACTGACTCCCACCCATGCTACTGCCAGCTGTTCTTGTAGGCCTTGACGGCAAATTCTTAGAAGGCTTGGATCCAGTACCTACTTCAGCATCGTTAACAAATGATGGACATCCACCACTACCACTATGTTCATACTCACCTCCACTTTGATACTACCCCTATCATTCTCGCTTGGTGGACTTAAGCCGCCACCACCACCACCACGATTGGTAGCACTTGAACTTGTTCCCTTAGATGGTTGTCGTTGTTGCTCTTGAGTTGCTGGGTTAGGCTCATTATCATCAGACAAATTCAACCATTCGTTATCATCACGACTATCTAGTAAAGGCGCTTCCCTTTCTTCCAACCACGGACTCAATGGATCATCTTCCTCAAAAATATAATCCAAGTTTATGGGATTGAAGCTAGCATCTATCTCTGCTTGAGTTCTTCTCATTGTGTGCCTCATATTGTAGTGTAAAAATAAGTTTTTGTAATTTCTTGTATTTCAGCCTATTCCTTGTTTTTGTGTGTATTTGGCTGAATGTACTCCAATTGCGCTCACAATTAGAAGAAGAAGTCCTTTGGCTCAAAACTTTGACAGCAATCTGCTAAAGTTCAGGGGCACATGTTCCATAATGGATCCACCATTCAGCTACATAAAATTGGAAGTAAACAATTAACAATGAGAGTTTTTTTAATTGTAGTTCTGTAGATAGCACAAATTACATATTCTATTTTGTATACGTATCGTACCAGGATTGGTTCGCTGAACAGCTCTTTGAGCCAAAGGAGATCCAAATGTATCATCTTTATCCCTATTCAAAATAATCTGTAGGTGCGAATGTTATTTAATTAGTAATCGGTAAGAGTTGTTTTTATTTTATAATGGATAAAGGTACTGAGTATAAAGTTCATACTAGCAACTTCACTTACTTGATTGATTGCCCTAATTTGGTTATCCATATCAGGCTCCAATCTTTGAATAACATCTCTAACCTGATTCATTGCTTCTCGAGCAGAGGCAGTTGAAGTAGTACCCCCATATAAGAATCGTGGATTTAAAAAATAGCCTACAGTTATAAATTAAAGTCGGAACCATGAGATTTTCTGTGAAGTTATGTAGATCAGTAAATGTATACTTAAACTTTTATTTAATTGCAATATTACTTACCAGCTGCGTGTAAATCATGATGTAGCTGAAAGCTCCAACGGTGATCAATAATCTTCCAATACTCAGTATGATAACGACAGTTTTCTTGAATAGCCAACTTGGCTCTATCCATAGCCTCATAGATAAAAACCATGGTAGGCTTTTCATCTCCATCTACTATTCTGAGTACTTTAAGAAGAGGCTCTTGTACCTTGATAACATCAGCTGCTCTTTGCCAGAAATCTTTTGAGAGAATGATCTTCTTAACATCATAGGCTGGGCCATTTTTTTCTCTTGCCCCAAACAGAGTTTTTCCAACCATCTGACTTTATCATATTCTTCAACTCAGTTTTGTACCGAACAATACTCTCAATGGCAATGAAATTGGTGGCAAATCTGGTAATTGAAGTTCAAAGCAGCTCTCATCCATTTGTAAACTGCTTCATGAAGTCGAGCACCCATGTATGATTGTAAATAAAGCCAATGATGGTATTGGCCTCTGTGATAACCCTGCTGACACTAGTTTTTTTCCCTATATCCTCAAGTATTAGATCAATACAATGTGCAGCACATGCTGTCCAGTACAGATGCTTCCTCTTTTCCATTAGAAGTTGCCCACCAGCCTTCATTGCTGCTTCATTATCAATTGCAATATGTACAACATTTTCTTCCCCAACAGATTCAACCATCCTATCCATCAATCTGAAATAAAAAGAATCACATTTAGAATGCATTATACCATGCATCATAGAAATCTATGATATAGACATAATATTATTAATAATTAAAAAATTAACTACTAACCGAAAGTAAAAATCTCCTGTTCTGCTAGGCACATCAGATGCATCGCAGGACCACGTGAAAACAGTGCCTCTATTGCAATAAACTAGAAAATTAATTATATGCTTCCTAGTAGGGCCTGTCCAACCATCGCACATAATGGTCACTCCTCTTTCCTTCCATATTCATTTGAAAGAGTCAATATACTGTTACATCTTGTCAGCTTCACTATTTACAAATGTCTCTGATATGTCATAAGGCGAAGGGTTTTTGACGCCAGCACCTACTTCAATTACTGTATCAATTAGTGGTTGTGCCCATGAGGATGAAACCACAGAAAATGGTAGTCTATTATACACAATAAAATTTCTTCATGCATCCCTCAATTTTTCTTTAGCTTTCTTCATGAATGATTGCTTTATTTTTGGTTGCTTAGAGCTTTTGCTTCGACTGATTGCAGGATTCATTGCCCTCAGCCTAGTTTCAGGGTTATCTGGATCACTCCATTTGTGAGAACTACCACTATGTACACCAGTTTCTCTAATTGTACTAGATTTCCTAAGTACAGCACCAGAACTCCCTCTTGCGTCATACCGTGTGCCTGCGGAAGCCCTAAATCGCATGTTATCTTCATATTCTCATTGCTCCCTTAAACTTTTATTCCTGGCATAAGCCATATCCCGTTCCTCGTCATTATCCTCATCATCAGAATCAACATCATCTCCTCCTGGCTCAACTTTTGTTGCAATTCTTCTTTAATTTTTTGTTTCTTGAGCTTTTTTTCTTTAGCATTTTTTAAATATGCTGTCATTTCCTTCCTAACCTTAGAATCAGAAGCAGGGCATGGGTCAACATCACCTCTTCGAGCTGCAAGGTGTTGTTTGAATCTAGTTATTCCACCGGATACTATTTTCCCACATAGCAAGCATTCTACTTTGTGTCTATTGCCATCCACTAGGAATCCATAACACCATCCAATATCCTCACTAGGTGTCTCCACTCCTGGTGCCTTTTTAGGAGCCATTATGATTGGTAGAATCCTAGAGGATCAAAATTCAAAAGATAAGAACTCAATATATTCAACACACAAATTTATTATAGGAGTATCTAATTTGTGTTAATTTTTTATTAAAAGTAAAAATTGATATTGAATATTATATTATTATCATTTTCAAACAAATTGAAAATAAGTTATATATGAATCATATAATATGATGCCATTTTAGTTGAATTTTATTTAAAATATTTAATATCAAAATTAATAGGAGTATCTAATTTGTTAAAAAAATTAAAATATTTTTGGTTTTTTACTAAAATTCTTATCATTTTCAAACAAATTGAAAATAAGTTAACAAATTGAAAATAAATTATATATGATGTCCTTGTACTGTTATTATTATTATTTAGAGGAAGAAATTTTAAATGTTTTTCAAAAAATTTTAAAGTAATTAGTAAAAAGTTTAATTTTTTTAAAATTTTAATAAATATTTTTTCATTGTTTTTGATGTTTTTAATTTTTAAATTTTGATGTTTTATAATTTTATACATAGATTCTAATATCAAGTGCCCTCTTATAGAGCCACCTACGGTGAAAATTTTGAAAAACTTACCGTTGGATTAGATACTCCAAATATTTATGTCTGCCGAAAATCACAGTTATCCAATGGTTGGTTTTTGAAAAATGTAATTTTGAAAAACTGTGACTTTTTTGTTCTTTAAAATGTTATCATTTTTTGACAATCACTTTTCTCATAAACCAACCGTTGGATCACTTTGATTTTTGGCAGGCATGGCATACATAATAGGAGTACCTAATCCAACGGTCAGATTTTCAAAATTTTCACCGCAAGTGGCTCTAGTATCAAGTGCACCTGATCATAGCAGTAATTTTATATATTTAATTATTTTTATCAATTAATTATTATTTATACAGAATTATATAAAATTAATGAACATTTTTAAAATTATTAAAAAATATCTTATACTTTATTTAAAAGTTAAAAAGAAATAAGGTTTTATTAAAAATAAAAATATACTTATCTTTTTTTTATTTTTGGTAAAAACTATCTATTAATATTTTTATATTATTTCATTAAATGCTAATTAGTTTGATATTTTGACCGATCTATTATTAAATAATAATAATATCATTAAATAAAAATATCTATTATTTCATTAAAAAAGAAACAGGGGCTTAAAAATACAAAAATATTTATGTTTAGAGTCTAAACATATAAAAAACAAGTAAAAGTAAAACATATAAAAAATAGTAAATGCTAATTAGTTTGACTAAAGAGACTCGGACTTGAGGGAAAACTTAAAAGTAAATCATAAAAAACAAGAAGGAGGATCGTGGGGGGCTTACCTGTGTGCAATGGGTGCGATGCGACTCTGCGAGGGGCTTCTCGGCGAGGATCGGAGGCTTACCGGCGAATATCTGGCGGGGATCTTCTGGCGTCACCGACGGGATCTTCTGGCAGCGGCGGCGATGACAAAACAGGTATGCTTCATTCTCTCTTCTTCTCTTTTGATTTCTTTTTCAAATTTCTGCCTTCTCTCTTCTTCTCGATTCTGTAGCTTCTTTTTTTTTTTCGAAAAAGTGCCGATTATTTTGGTCCTGGATTGCTAGATTGTCAGGAATCTCTGACAAATTTCTCAGATTTTGGAGACTTTGGGTCCTCTCTGTCGTAAAGGCATAAAGAGGCGTAACGTTCCGATACACCACGATACGTATCGTATCGGGACCGATACGATGGGAAGTACGTTACACATACTGTATAGGTGAGTATCGCGTATAGGTACACTGGGATACCGATACGTATCGGGCGATACGTATCGTATCGGGCGATTTTTAAAACCCTGATACAAACACTTCTTTAATGTCTTCTTTCCATCATATTAATGTGTGTGTGTGTAAACAAATTGAAACAATATGTTTAAGACTGGTATCAAGCATATAACAGAATCAGTAAGGTCCAGCATGCTACAAAATTAACTTTCATTTCAATGTAAAAAATCAGTGGATAGCACAAGGTCTGAAATATGTTATAATTCTACCAAGGAAACAAACTAGAAAAAAGTGCTTCTTGCTGATGATGAAAAGACCAACCAAAGAAATATGATAATTGCGGAATGCCAAAGCATATATATTATGCATTAAAGAATAATCAATAATAGTTAATCCTGCTCTCTTTGGACCTTCATCATATCGAACATAAGTAGATAAGTGAGGCTTCCCAATCAAGAAATATGGGCCAACCTGCAACACCTAAACAATCACTCTTCACACATACATCAAACAATAGATGAGCATCCCAATCTTTAATAGCATTATGACTAGTCCCAAACTTGGTAGCATCATGACCAATGCATCATTTACCCAACCCATATCACCCTTGTTAATGGTAGTCATCATAGATTAGTGGTAAATCCCAATTTTTTTTAAAAAAAATATCTCCACATAAATTTTCTTCTAGCCCATTAGAGGGATTGTGGTTGCCTTCCAATATCTCTACCTAAGCTTTCGCTTCTCCATTCAGAAGACCAAGTAAATTTGTAGTAATCCACTCCACTTATAGTTTGATCTCCTTTAAACTCTTTGAAAATTTGATATAAATCTGTGAACCATCTCAAGCTTTGATACCAATATATGCAGTAAGGATCACAAGATCGCGAAATGACATTATTGTCTCGATAGAACCCTAATTTTCCTTGAGGAAAACAAAGAGACAACCTTCTGCACGATACTAGTCCAAGCAAAACCAAAAATTTCCAAAAATATGTATTAAAAAAGACGAGCCAAAGGCTAATTTCATCAACCAAATGTTGCCCTTTACAATGGTTTTATAGCTTTTAGTTATAAGAAGATTAAACCCTAATCCCTATCAAATGTTCATGGATATTTCTCCTAATAGAATAATGAATATAGTACTCATGGGAAATATTGCCAATTATGAAATTTTTATGTTTCATTTTGAATACTCATAATGTAAGGTTTTGGCCAGGATCAATTCACATAGAAACAAACAGGTCATGGCATGTGTTATTATATGGGCTATACTTAATTGGTTTTATTTAATTCACTATGGATAGGTTCCAGTTGCAGGGACTCTGCTTCGAACTTCACTATAATTAATCTACAAATGCTAGCATAAAAAATGTTACAATATGGAGAGAAGCTGCATTATCACTCCAAAATTAATGAACAGAACATATATCAATGACAGTATCATTAAAATTCAATGACAATCATCTCAGAAATACTTGTGTTTAAAAATATTTAGGTTCAAGAAGAAGAAAAGAATGGAAGAAAATATAGCGATGGGCATAAAATCACAGAAAGAAAGCTGAAACTGACCAAGATTGCCATCAACAAAGTAACACATCAAACAGAAGCTTAGAATATCAAAAACATTTATAGCAAATGAAATTGAAATGAACACATTAAATAAAGTCATACAACTTAAAATATAAAAGACAATAGCCTTACTTACCCACGAGAATTGGCCACCATGAAACTTATTGTTAGCCCCAGCCGTATGTGAATCAACAGGAGTTAGCTTCAACATTCTCGGGGCTGGGATCTTATTTCCCATACGACCACCAAAACCAGTATTTGTCTTCCCTGGTCACATTATAATTGTATTTGACATCATTCTAATGAATGGGAACTAGATGTGACCCATGTGCTAAAATTCTAGTAAATTCATATAAAACCTGACTACTACCCACATAAACACCACACCAGACATACCCACTAAAAGCGATATCTATCTATAGAATCAATAAAAGCATTAAAAAAAAAGTGTATAGATTTAAGCAACATCAACCAGTAACCCTATAGGAAAATTCCTTATGTATAATCACACTATTTGAATGAAAAATACAGCAAGAAATCAACCAAATAAATAAAAATTGGATGTGACCCACGGCCTAATATTACATAAATACAGAGAATGCCTAACTAATGACCTCATAAAGACTATACCAAGGATACCAAAAAGGAGCAATATCAATACAGTGAATGATTAGATTGATTTCTTATGGTATTATTGCTCTCAAATACTCTTATTATTGCCGCACTGAAGGAATGCAAAACAGACTTCTAAAACTGGGAAGGCCAAGATGGAACTTACCGTTGCTATGGAGATGCTTGCCTGAGCCAGAAGGTGATGGTTGGTGCCGAGAAGAAGCTTGCCAGAGCCGGACGAGGGATGCCGGAAAAGGGGAAGCGTGGGGGAAAGGGTTTCGAGAAAAGGGGGCTAGGGGGAAGGGGGTTTCAGGGATTCGAGAGGGAGATAAGAAAATGGGGGGCCGAGGTGGAGCTTGCCAGTGCCAGACGGAGGTAGCCGGAAAAGGGGTAGCGGGTAGAAGGGGTTTCGAGGGAGGGGCGGGGTACAGCTCTGATGAGAAAGAGAGGCAAATATGGTCTCGAACGGTTGAAAGAGGCAAATATGTATTGAAGAAAAAAATGGTGCCCAAACACATGATGCATTTCGCGCCTTTTCAACAAAGAGGGGGCCAAATATTTAGACTTCAGCATAACACGGCGTCGTTTGGCTTTAGTATTGAGCACGGCTTAACAAACCATGACAAGAAGGGTCTTCAATTATTTAAGAATAATGACAGCCACAAAAGCTGTTTTTAAAGGGTACATATGACCACGGTTTTCAAAGCCGTTTTCAAATATCTGTCTTCTAAAGCATTTTTTGTTGTAGTGGATGTAGGTAATTGAGTACTGCCAATATGAGAAATATGGAGTCTGGAACCATCCCCAACAACGACCTAATCATGGCCATTGTAGGGAACGGAACAAGACAAATTACCTGAATTGGTAGTCATATGAGAGGTAGCCCCAGTGTCAGTGTACTAAGTAGGATCAGAATCTGTAGGGTCTGTGAGAGTTGTAGTAGCAAGAGCTTGAGAGAGATTACCATCAGATTCATATGAGTAATCATACCTAAACTAGCATTTTGCAGCATTGTGGCCAATACGACCACAAATTTGGCAACAAGGGCGATCATACGAGGAGCCATGGCCTTGAGAAGAGGCAGATACACGTGGAAAAGAGTCAACACATGGAGTGGAAGAGGAACCCATCTCGAGGTGCAGAGGATAACGGTGCCTTAGGTTGCCGAGAAGGGACTTGAGGTATGTGCGCTTGAAAGGAACCTGACCTCGTGAGGAAAAGATTGAGAATTATAGCGACCACCACGATTAGAAAACCTGCCTTGCCCACGTTGAGCAAAAAATGTAAGGTTCGGATTTGCATCACTTTTCTCATTGACATCATTACCGTCAAATCTCATGTCATAGTTTTGTAAAGCAATAACAAATTGATTGAATGTAGGGAAACGAGGTTTGGAGAGCATGGTAGTAACAAAGACAACATATTTTTTTTCCAATACAATGAGATAGTTGAACAGTCTTATCTTCATTAGAGAGTGGTTTTTGGATGGCAACAAGATTGTCACAAATATGTTTAAACTTTGTGAGAAAATCAGTCAACGGGGTATTATCTTTTTTTGGAATCTGTAGTTATCGCTTCAACTGAAGTTTTTTTTTTTTAGTGGCTTGAAGATAAATTTCTTCTAAGCAAACCCAAACTTCTCGAGAGGAGGACATGCCAACAACGTGCCCGAGAACTTCTTCTGATAAGGTGCCTATGATCCAGCTGCGCAACATGAGATCATTTTGTTGCCAATTTTCAAAGTCGGGATTCAGAACTTCTTTAGATGATTCATTCATCATGGTGAGTGTGGACACCCCATTTTTACCAATTATTTCTATCATATATTTATGCAAATGATCAGCTCGAAGAGTGGATTATTTGGTGAAGAATTGGCCTTGTAAATACCAAATTGCCCAAATTGCCTTGCCCTTTTCTGAGGAAAAGGACAATTCATTATTTCATGTGTATATTTGGATTGGAATCAACCCATTTGTATTGCATTTGACTTTTGAGGTGTTTTAGAACATCCCTGTAAATTTTCATGACATTCTGATGAGAGCTCGATAGGTAATTAGGGTTTTTGCGACTTGAAGGGCATTTTCTCCTTTTTCTCGTATAATTTCCTAATGACCTCCGAATTCGAAACGGATTGTTTCATTGAGTTTATATGGATGTATGGAGTGAATTTGGAGTGCTAATTGAACCTTTGAATGGTTGGGATAGATTCGCCCAAAATCGATCCCACAGATAAGAATAAGCTGAATTAAGGTTTTATTCAAATCGACCGTGAATTGGTCATTTTCACCAAAATTAAAGATTTTCAAAACATGTTTTCAAAATACCAATTTCATATTAAAGCCATGTTTTTAGAAGTGGTGCAAGCCTAATTGATCAATTTTACAAAACAAAGAATGGTCATATGACCAATTTTGGAACAACCGGGTCAATTGGCTAGCTTTTTGCTAAAACCCTTGACCATGGTCAAGTATTTTTAACCCAAAAATCTTCTAAAAATATGAAGGATCAAAACGCGGTCGTTTTGAGCCCTGAACCATCGAATTTGGATGAGATTTGACCAAAATATGGCCAAAATATGAAATCCCATTGAAAATGGGGCAAAATTTGGGAAGTCACCATGATGACCATCCTAGCTAGGACGGCCAACCGTCCAACCCAGGACGGCCAGCTGTCCAGGCTAGGATGGTCACCAGGATGGTCGACCCCATTCTTCATTTTTGGAAGTTTTTCACCGATTTTGGCCGATTTGATTCGATTTTTTGGGGGATTTTCGAAGGAACTCAGCTTGTAAACCCTAGAGGGATTCATTCTAAGCCCTAGGAAGGATTTTAGTGCATTAAATCCTAACCATTCAAAGTTTTAAACCCTAGCTCTATATATGCTTCATTATAGGGTTAAAGGAAAAAGGTTCACAAAGTTCAGAGAATTCTAGGGTTGAGAGATGAGGCTACAGATCTGATTTCCTTACTCCACCGGAGGAGAGGACCAAGGTGGAAGAGAAGGAGAGGAGAAGAAGGAATCAAGGCTTGGAGATTGAAGAAAGATAGCCAAGAAGGAAGAAGGAAATGTAAGGGTCCTATCCTAGTTCAAGTTTTGTTATTTGGATGTAGATCTTCTCTTTCACCTCCATGTTTTTAATATGTATTATATGTATGGATTTTTGGTGGCTTTCATATGTTAGAATGATATTAGTTTTTGTATGTGGCTTGTTTAATGTAGTTTGCATGTCTAGGGTTATCTTTATTATGATTATACATTAGCAAGCATGATTAGGGTTGTCTTTTATTGTTATTTTATGTGAGTAAGTATGATTAGCATAGTTTTTATTGTGATTTTATGTTAGTATGCATGTCTAGGGTTAGTGTAGCTTTGTTATGATTTTATGTAAATATGCATGATTAGAATTAGTTTTGTTATAATTTTATGTTAGTATGCATGATTAGGATTAGCTTTGTTATGATTTTATGTGAGTATGCATGATTAAGGTTAGCTTTTTTATGATTTTATGTGAGTACGCATGATTAGGGCTAGCATTGTTGTGATTTTATGTGAGTATGCATGTTAGGGTTAGCTTTATTGTGATTTTATGTGAGTATGCATGATTAGGGTTAGTTTGATTATGATTGTATGTTTAGCAAGCATGTTAGGATGTCTTTCATTATGATTTTATGTGATTAGATGTGTTTAGGATTAGTCTTATTATCATTTTGTGCTAGTTAACATGTTTAGGATTAGTTTTGTTGTTATTTTATGCTAGTTATCATGTTTAGGATGAGTTTTTCATTATTTTATGTGTAAGCATGTTTAGAATAGATATTGATATGTTCATATTGTTATTTGAATCTCTTAATATTTGATTGATGGTATTAATGATGATATGAATGTGTTAGTATGTTATTTTGACATGTGATGAGTCTTGAGTCTTTTTTATGCTTTTCATGATTATTTAAACACTTGGCATGAATTTGATTGTTTGAATATATAAATTGTGTACGAGGGAGCGTGCGAAGGTAAGACCCTCCCCTTGTGTTTAAATTAATTGTTTAAGCATATTTTTGTATAGTTTTTGATATGTTTTTGCATGGTAATTTAGTCAAGCATGATAGATTGTATGCTAGGGTGTTTATTTGATATTTTTATGGATTAAAGATGATTTTTAAGCTACTTTAAATATGTATTCATATCTGTCCAAATTTGAATACATGTTTTAAAGCGGTTTAATTAACATTTTTAAGCCATATTTTGCATGATTCTTATAGTATGTTCATAGTATATTCATGTAGAAAGCATGCTAGGTCATTTTCACAATTTTTATTCTTTATTTTCATGATTTTTAGAGTAGTTTAAGGTTAATACTCAAATCTGTCCGGGTTTGTTTATGTCCTTAAATCGCTTCTAAAAATTATTTTAGGGCCAAATCTAACTTAGAAATATGCCTAGGATCACATAGTAAAATTAGTATGCATTTAGGAACATTTTCATGCATGGTTAGAATTGATTTTGTGAATGTTTGATTAAATTATTTAAATTCCAGCATGCATTTGCATTAGTATGTTAGGTCTTTAGATTAACTTTAGGGTTAGTTAGAGACCCTAAGTTTAGGAAGGTCACTTGACCTTCCCTAGGAATTTCCTTTGTTGTAAAAGTCATACTCAGATTTGAGTATTTTAATCAATTTAAGAGTCAATCTTCGAGAGATTTCCTAAAAAGATTTTTGATGCAATGTTTATAAAATAAACATGATTTTATGAGGGATTTGATTAATAAATGATTTTCAAAAAGATTTGAAATGTTTTAAAGATTTTTACCTAGGAATGAGATTCCTACCCATATGATTTGTTTTCTTGAAAATCTTTGAAAAAAATTTTTAATTGGAATTGAATTCTAAAGATAAAGATTGTTTAGGACACTTAGATTTTATGAAAGTCTTTAATTGGAAATGATTTCAAATGAATGATTTTAAATGAATAAAACTCTCGAAGTTAGAGTCTTGAATTAGGTTGAATACCTTTGATGATGTGATAGATTACAATAGGAGAGTCCTAGGGTAGTCGAACTACGTGGACTTTGATACTTGCTAGGTGATACTATTAAGTTACGTAGGCGCTAATAGGGCTCAAGTCCGCCCTAGGATGCCCGTAGGGTATTCTAGGTTCTTAGGGTTTGTTTGTATTTTTTTATTATTAATATAACTAATATAGATTACTGCATTTTATATCACTACTTTATTGGTTGATTTAGATTATTTAGGATTGTTTGTAATAAGAAATTTAAATAGCCCAAATAAATTAGAAATCCTTTAATTAGGGCGAGGTGGGTGCCTACAAGTGAAAGTTTGGAACCTTCCCACGTCGTAACCTAGCCCCCGGATCCAACTCTGGTTTGTAGACTGTCTTTTCATTGAAAATGGAGTTTGTTTCGTTTTGATTTTAAAAATAAAATATTTTCATGGTTTCCTTATTCCTTAAAAATAAGGTGGCGACTCCTTTGTTTTGTTTGTTTTTCTAAAAACTCCCCTAATCACATCACCCGGTGATGATGTGGATCCTCATAAAGCCCCATCAAAAAGGCTGGTCCACAGTAAGTGAAGGTGCAAAACTAGTAAGATGATCCAAAAGTTTGAGACTTTGGATTAAAGGAAGAATCGGCAAATGAGATAATTTGAGGCATTGAGTTTGACAGAAACTATAGTGATGAGATTATGGAGATTGGTAGTAGAAAGGGAGGGAAGAAAGGACATTGATGATGATCCAGCCATTGGTAGAGATGTATCAAAAGGTTGTTGCTCTGATACCATGAAGAGGTTTCAGAACTTTGAGTTGGCTATTCACAAAAACGTGAGTTTAGCTTTCTGATGTATTATTTTTATATTAAATGTTTGAACACATGAGATATACACATAGTTATCAAACCCAGACCGGCCTAGCCGATCGGACCAGTGAACCGGTGAACCGGACCCCTAACCGGCTTGGGTTGATTATTGGACCGGATAAAGAAGTGAACCGCTTTGAACCGGTGTGAACCGACCGGTCTAACTGGTCAATTAATAATTCAATTTTTTTTTAATGAAAGTTGCATTCCTTGAGGTTTAAACTCCTAACCTCTTTTTTTTTTTTTAAAAAAAAAAGGATGGGAGCTTTTACTACTAGGCTATGCTTTACTTGTTGTTATTATAATGTAATATATAAAATATAATCTTATTACATTCATATACTTGTAAAAATCTCAAATATATTTAAAATAATATATATTTTATAATTAAGCGGTCCGATCGTTGACCCGGTGGTTGAACCAATGACCCGACCACCTGACCCTCTTGTCCGGGTCGATGTCCAGTCCGGTTCTAATAACTATGGATGTACATGGAAACTAGATAATAACAGAAAATAAAATAACAATGTGATAACCCTTGTTACATCACATGGCTAATATTGGTTTGAGATGAGTTTGAGTTGCATTAGAAATCCTTCCTTCATCTAATTCATCTAATAATTTATCCTTATCAGGGATTAGTTCCACCTACGCAACGAAAGTACACACACAAAATAGAAATAATACACTAAGAATTTACGTGGTTTGGCTCAAAATGTTTATGTCCACGAGAGCTAGTAATCACGTCTTCCATTTTACTATGAAAAAAATGAGATGAATAGTACAAGACATAGTCCACTCAAGTTTATAATTATATACTCAAAACCCAAGCACTTACACCATTGTACACCTCATACAACTCACTTTCTCAAAATCCTAAGGTTGTTTTTGCTTCGCGAGACTCATTTTCTGGAAAGGGAAATGATTCCCCTTTTCCATTGTTTGGTATACCACATTATATCTCACATTCCCACAGGCTTTACATTCCCACAAAATGGGGCAAAGCCATTACGGAGTTCAACGTGGGTTTCAATTTTCATTCCTAAAAAGGCCATTACAATATTGCATTATGACATGCGTGCCCCTCGCCCTACAAAGACTCAAATATTATTTCCTTCTTTATCCCTTCTCAACAATTCATATCATGATACCAATCGGCCACCAACAGTAAGCCTTCTTATTCTTCATCTTATTATTCATCACAACACCAAAACAGGTATTCATTGCCGCCGGTGAAATCGATCACTAACAAAATATGGATATCGCTTCATTGTTGTTGATGACAACTTCTCCTTCCTCCTCCACAACAACGAACCAAATATCGAACTTAGTGGAATTTCAGCCTCTTTGCTTGTCTTAGACGAGTTCTGCAGCAGCCTCTTCGCCGAAATCTTGGATATTGAAATGTGTAGTGGCTTTATGATTGCCAATAAAATTTATGCCTCTTTGCTTGTGTACAATAAATGCTTCAACAAGCTGATTTACATAAGCATAAAGCACAACTAATAGCCTCTCAATTGATTAACAAGTATAGTTCAAGTATTTGTAAGAGAAAGCTTTGAATGATGAATGCTTGTAATGAATGATATTAACTAGAGTTGGATTTATATCAATAAATGAGAAGCAAACCTCTTTATATATCCATTTGGGTCTGAAATGGCCGTTTGGAATAAGCTTGAACCTCATCGGAGGAGAGGAGAAGAGCAGGCCTCATTTAATGCTTCAAATGCCCAAAGAGGAAAGAGTCGTTTTGTAATTGCAGAGTGATTAGTCAATTAGGCAAAGGAGATTAGTCGACTAGCCAGTTAATTTTTCAAAGCTTTTGAGTTCCCGGGCTCGGTTAGTCGACTAGGCAAGAATGGTTAGTCGACTAGCGAAGTTAAAAATAGACTGGGAAATTTTTTGAGCATGGTTATTCGACTAGACTAGGGGATTAGTCTACTAGCTCTTTTGCATTTTACAAACTTGGCTACTGGAGTGTCTTTAGTCGACTAGCCAAAGGGATTAGTCGACTAAAGAGCTCATTAGTCGACTACTCAAATGATTAGTCGACTAGACTTGGAATTTTCAATGTTCTAGCTACTGGACCATGATTAGTTGACTACACTAAGGGTGTTAGTAGACTAGACAAGCTCTTAAGCTAAAAAACTTGATATTCTTGGGTCTAAATCAACTTATCACATTTCAAGTAGTTAACTAAACTTCCAAGAGCATTTTAGACTAAGTTACAAAGCATTTTACAAGATTTCTAAGTCAATGTATGCTAATGCAGTATGAGAAATCTTTTTGGCTTGAGCTATACAAGTTTGATCAATTGAGTTGCCTTACAAAATGATTCTTAATCATCTTGACTTCAAGGTCTTCAAGGAATGGCTTCAAGATGACTTACAAAAGCTTCATGATCCAATGACTTTGAATATTTGCACAATTGAGAAGTTTGGAATGTGTTGATAAACTCCAACAAGATATGGCTTTGATTCTATGGAGACAAAAATGCTTAACCATTTGTTAGTAACTAAAGTAATGTTTGTTGATCATCAAAATATGGTCAATGCAATTGACCTTAGGGATAACTGGCGTTAAACGCAGATTTCTCAAAATCTACTATGATTCAAAGAAGCTAGAACCCCTTCTCTTCTTATTCAACCTTCAAACCCATGGAGGTCATGATCACTCACTTTTTCACTCAAATCCACCATTTGTATCACTTTTCTTGAAGATATGAAACAAACCCACAAAAGAAATGATGGTTTTAGTAGGTGGTTATGCTGAAAACAGACATTGAGTTACTCTGAAAATCCTAATCATTTGCTGTGAATAGTAGAACTATTGAGATCAGAATAGAGGAAGCAAAGCTTAGTAACAGTAACTTGTTGATCTTCTCGGCGCACCACTTGATGCAGCGTTGTTGTTGTCCTTCTTTTTCTTCACTTTTCCAGTAAGTAGCTCATCTTTTTCACTTTTTCTTCCTCTTTCTTCACTATTTCTTTATTTTCAATATAACTAAGTATACTTTTTGTTTTCTAGGTTTAATTTTTTTTTTTTTAATTTTTTCTTAATTCATTTGTTTATTTGGGTATTGTGTGTGTGGGATTTTCCAAGCTTTTACGGAAAGTGGTGTTTGACTTTGAAGCTAAAGAGGTTTTGTTGTTTGAGGTCAGGATTGGTTTTTTTTTTTTTTTATGGGAATGGATGTTTTCAGAGGTGCGTGTGTTAATGGGGTTTGAAGGAATTTTGGTTCAGGTGGGCATGAAACTAAGGTTTCAGATGGTCTTAACATTAATGGGTTTTCTTGGGTTTGAAGGGTTTTGTGGTTCTGGTTCTGGTTCAAATTGATTTTTTTGTGGTTTATGCTTGATGGGTTTGAAGAATATATGTGTTTGGAGCTCTGTAATTCATATAGGATTGTTTGAAGAACCGTTTCTTGAGTTTTAGTCTTGAAGAGAGAGAAAAAAAATTAGGGAAGATGGAGAGATAGTAGACTATTGGGAGAGACCCCTTAACAGACGTTAACAGTGTTTTAGTCCCAAAACGGCAGCCCAGCCGTTAGATATCTTTTTTTGCTTCTGTGTCGCACATCGTGCGGCTGCTCACCACCTGGTGAGCAAATTGCTGCTCACCAGCAAATCCGGACTCCATTTACTCCATTGCAAATTTAGACAACTTATCTGCTACTCCATTGCATCTTCATGGCAATGATACATTTAATATTATTGTCCCAAATAAGTAACCCTAGAGGGGGTGAATAGGATTTTTGGCAAACTATTGCAAATATTACCAATTAAAATTAAGTTCAATTAATTTCAATATTAACAAATATATAAGTAATTAATTAAAACAAGAGTAAAGGATAGAGAGATCAAACACATGGATTTTAATGTGGTTCGGCTCGCTTACATCCACACCTTAAGCACTCAGTCCAAGGATTCCTCAATCCACTAAGGATTACTCCTTGAAGGTGGAGAAACCTTTACACAGTCTTCTTTATCCTAGGTGGAAGACTCTCACCTTAGCTCACAAATAACTATCTCAATGGCTCACAAAGAACCCACTAGTGCTCACAAAGAACACTTCTTCAAGCATCACAAAGAATGCTTGGCTAATGCTCACAAAGAGCAACTCTCAAATGCTCACTAAGAGCACTCACAAGATTTAAAAAGAGATGAATTTTAAGTACAACAAATGAAGCTCCTTAAAGAGTAGATGATATACAATTTGAAAGCTCTCACTAATATCTCTCAATGATATAAACAAATTTGGCTCAAGAGAAAGATGAATTCAACAAGATTGATGAGTAAACAAGTTGGAGTAAGTTTGAATAAGTTCCTCTTGTTGTTTAAGACTCATTTAATGAGTATATATAAGCCCCAAAGAGAGCAAAGCCGTTAGGCACAAAAATATGACCGTTTGGGTTTGTCAAACTAGTCGTTATGAGATTCAGGGCACGGTTAGTCGACTAGGAAAAGAGGGTTAGTCGACTAGCAAGTTAAAGCTTGTTTGATGTGAAATCTGGGCTCGGTTAGTCGACTAGGCAAAGAGGATTAGTCAACTAAGGAAGAGTTTAGTCGACAAGTCAAGGGAATAGTCGACTACTTGTGAATTTTCACAAAAATTGTTTACTACTACTACTTTAGTTGACTAGTCAATGAGGTTTAGTCGACTAGGCAATGTTCAAAACCAATTTTGATGAAAATTGACAAGTCTTTTGAAATCATAAAAGCCCACTTTGATATAAAAACATTTTTGACCAATCAAAATGATTTTTCCAAGATAGAAGCATGGTCTATAATGATCATGTTCTTTTTTAGCCAAGATAAGTTCAATTCCTAATGAGAGATTTATAAGTAGAGTCCTAATCACTCACACAAGCTTTCACAATCAATTTTTCAGAAGAACTCCAAATCTTGTGATTGGCTTTACTTTGAACTTTGGCTATTTGGCTTGAACTTCATTAATGGAGTACAATGCTTGAGCTTCATTGATACTTCAATCTCCATGGATCCTGTGATTTCAAGATATATACTAGAGAGCAAAATAATTTTCACGGGATATATTTTACCAATATCAATTATATAAATATGACATTCAAAGATATATTTAATTGACAATTGGGTAAGAAGATCAATAACATATGCACTATATAATATTCATAGCACAATGTTTGTTATCATCAAAATCAATTATATAAGATTTATCGTAAAATCATTCCAGGATATTATTGCCCTCATTAGAAATTACTTTTATTGTGGTTTCCATTTAGATTTTGTAACCGTATCGGACTCTTTATGGTAAATTTCTATATTATATACATTTCAAAATTCAAATTTATTATTCTCCTTGTTGCATCTATTCTCAAGTAGTCCATTAAAAGTGCACAAATTGAGTTACTACGGTTGCAATATACTCAATTACCATAGTTGTTTGCTAAGTATAGTGTTATGTTGCATAGAGAAAAAGAATCAACATGAAACTTGATGCAAAATGATTCATTTTTCACATTCAAAATGTCTTCTTGCACGCAAGGTATGAGTAGCTAACTATACTTTTTCAGATTTTCTTTGAAAATCAGAATAGATGTTATTTATTTTTATTTTTTTGGACTTACTGAAAACCAGATATGCATACGTTACAATTTTATATAAATTTACATGTTTGAAGATATACGCCAATATAGGCATCCACCACATTTATACAAGTTTGGTAAATTTACTTCTTTTAAAATCATATTTAGATACATACAATACATTTTATATATATTTACATATTTGAAAATATACGTTAATTTATACATACTGTTCATGGTAAAAATGGCCCACGAATCATAAGGCTACGCGTGGCTAATTAATAGAAGACCCCTGTTTGATATTTACTGGAGAATGAAAGAAATCATAAAGCAACACGTGGCTAAGTGTTTGGTAAAGGAATTCTAATATGATTCAAATCCTATTCAGGAAGTAGGAAGCTATGATTATGGCATGTGGCATGAGTTAGTTGCCACAAGGCAAAAATTAAGGAGGCATTTCTGATCTGGAACAAAAATAGAATAAATGGAAGCAACACATTCCTAAATACAAGGGAAATAACGTCCCATCAGCAACCATTTTCAGCAAGGTCTTTAGACATTCCAATCAAGAACTCATTTAAGACTGTTGTCTCTAAGTAGGAGCAAGGTCTTTAGACATTCCAATCAAGAACATATTTAAGACTTACCCTTACCTCGGACAATTGCCTGACCTCGATCTTATAGTGACTGACTTGGCGTCAAGGCCTTCAAACCTTGATTTTGGCCAAGAGGTGCTGTGAATCGTGTTCTAGCAAACTCAATTGGACTTCAGAAAGTCCTGATACACCCGCGCTCCCCGCCAAGTGCTATAGGCTTTAGACGTGAACACATACAGATATATGTATATGAGTTGGGTATATTTACCTGTTCTACACATTAACAAAGTATTGAATTTACCTGTTTGCACGCATCAAATGTGGATCAAGAACTCCTTTTTTGTAAATGTTCATGTCTCATAAACTCAAAAACCAAAAGGAGTTTTACTTCTTCTTCTTTTATTTATTTATTTTTTATCAAAATGAGTTTAGAACAATGTATAAATTTACCATTTTTTTTTTCTTGGATGATCAAAAGCATCAAAACGTTTGAATTTTCGAATCAATTTTGTCAAAGTCGGGATTTGAGATTTAAAATGTCATCTTAAATGAGTTGGGGCGGAATTTGATGCAGAGGCAGCTTAGATTCGGTTAACAATCTATACTATCTATAAAGCCAGAAGGAGGCCTTGGCATGGTCAAGTTTTTATACCAAAAATACCCATAAATAAATTAATGATTCTATCAAATATTGTGGGTATATGTGTCTTTTACTGTTCAAAACTAATCCCAACACAAACACGTTCTCTGCACAATCCTTATCTATCAAAACTACAACTTCCTCTCTCTCTCCTGCAGTTATTCTCCTTCAAACACTCAACTCTCCTCTCTCTCCTGCAGTTATTCTCCCTCAAAACTACAACTTCCTCTCTTTCCTGGAGTTATTCTTTATCAGTTACTTCATTAATCTATACTATCTATAAAGTCAGAAGGCTGGATTGGCCTGGTCACTTTTTTTTCCTATAAATGCCCCTTCATAAAATACACGTAAAGAACAATATTAGGGCATATATGACCTTTTATTGGTAACCACCTATCCCTATTTCTAAGGAATTCAAAAACTCATGTGGGTCTTGAGAAGTTATCCCAAGTGTCATCAAATTTTGTTTCCCAAATTGTCCTCTATAAAAACCTAACTATCCTTTATTGCCAACATAACTATTAGGGCGTAGATGACCTTTTATTGGTAACCACCTATCCCTATTTCTACATTTGCAGATCTTTCATCTTCTTCATTTGGATCTACAAATGTGCACTGTATCGGTCGACTCATCGACCTCTTCGATTTTCCCTTTCATCCGATTTAAACTCAGTTCGGTGAGTCTTTTTTCTCCTTTTGCTTTAGTTTTATGAAATTTTAATTATTATTATTATTATTATTATTTGTCTTTGATCATTACCTTTTGTTCAAATTTATGCTCCATTCGGTTGCTGAGAAAATGATGAAAAAGTAATGAAATTCAAACCTTTCATTTTTGGCCCCGAGAGAACATAAACTTCTTATCAACTGAACGGACGCAACAGAAAACATTAGATTTTGAGATTTGCTTTATTTTCTCTTCCTAAGTTTTCTCTGGACCCAAATGCGGTTTTAAGAATTTTATTTTACTATTGTCGTATTGAATTTTAGATTTATGAGTTTGGGTTTGAAACCCTACCCTGTCTTAATCTAAATTGGTGCTATGTGACGTTTTTATTTGAAATTTGTAGCAGCTTAGTGTTTTTATATCTGTTGTTGGTTTGCTAAGATTCGTGCTTTTCATTTGTGTTGAGTTTATGGTAGATTGCTACTGTTCAGCCGTCTTGGTGTATTTAGAATTTGTAGACTTTGGGCATGTTTGGCTGTCTCATGGAATTTGAAAGGCTTTATTCACTTCATGTAGCATTTAAAGTACAAACTTTGTCATATATAACAAGGCCATTAAAGAAAGTTGGGAGTTATCACCCCAACTAGCAATGTGGGATTAGTTTTACAATGTCTTGAAATTATGGAAATTGCCACAATTTCACAATAATTTCCAAATGGTCTCCATGTTATGTAACGGTCTCATTTATGACTATGGGTTTCTAAATAAGTTTACATATAAAAAACAATGGAGCAATTCAATTTACATGGGACATCCAAACACAGTCTTAGTGTTTGGGTGTTCAGGACACAATTTGTTATACTTACTATAGGATAATTAGTGGTATGTGAAACAGGAGCTATGTTATTCCTCATATATGTAACATGTTTGGGTTTGAAGAATTTATGTTTTGCCGATTTTATTTTCTTTTCAATTTTTAAATAAAATATTAATTAAAATTTATGATGATATATATGTTTTGACATTTTGTTTTACCTTTTTCCTTCTTTGTTTTTAAAAAAATTTCTCTCAAATATTTTAAAGTATGAAATTTAAGGAAAAAAAAAATTGATTCAAAGTAGTTAAGAATTAATCTATACATTCATATTTTATATTTTATAATAAAAATTTTGCTCAAAAGATTTAGTATGCCTTTGTTTATTATTAAAAAACACTTATTTTTAGATAATTCTCATTACTATAGCAGTGCAAATACCATTACTAATGCCTAAACCCACTAAACAATTGACTGTGTCAAAACAGCATTTCCTATCTTATCTCTTATCCTCTCAACACTTGGGGAGTAAATGCCTAACAAAAGCCACATTTTTACTTTTATGATGATCCTATTTGGGAGTCCTAAAAAATACATCACTCTCATATTTTTCTCGGTGGTTTTATATATAAATTAATTAAATTATATAAAAATTAAATTGCATGAACAAAGTCTGCCATCTTGATCCAAACTTAAGAAATATTCCAACTTAACGTCAAATTTAACACCAAATATAAACTATGAGATTGAGTATAGATAATTGTAAGAAAAAATTATTAAATTAATTAATAAAGTGATTGTGCGAAATAGAGGTGCATTTATATTTTCTGAAATTTTCTAATTATCTTAAAAAAAAAATTTCACTAATATTATTTTATGAATTATTTTTTACAGGTCAATATGCTTCATTTAGTTTGACGTTGTCCAAACGTTCAGTCCCTGCAATTCGATTATTGCTGCAAATTTAAGTTCTTAATAGATTTTATGCTTCAAGTAATCCCATCTCCATTCTAATGAACAACTTAAATTTTCAATTTATTGTCAACTTTGTCATCTATTTATCGTCAATAAAATTTGTTTCTATAATATGTGTCATACTTTTGTTATTTGTAAGATGTGTTTCATTTTTGCTATTCCTATTCGAAAAAAACAAAATATCATGAACTGTAAAAATATATTAAACATTTAAATAACAAAATTTTTAAAAACCTAACAAATTTTTTACTCATTCTCTTCAACAGCGCTCAACCTATTATTAATTATAATTTGGATAATTATTAATTTTACCCATTAAAATGGAAAAAATGATATCTGATAATGGAAATTATATAGCCGTGTATTAGCATAGATATACTATATAATTAATTTAAATATACTTATATTTTTTAAAATTCATCCTAATTCTATGCAATTTATAGCTGTGAATTAATAACTTCAACAATCAATATATAAAATAAAATTAGCAATCTCCTAAAACTTTCTTATTTATTAAACAAAAATTAACAATAGAAATTTTGGAAATTAATTGTATGGCAATTACAAGAATAAGAATCCTTCCCTCACTTTCAATGTTTTCAATTTAAATATTAATTTCCCAACATAATTATAGGGTAATTAATTAATATTATACAAATTAATATATATATATATACAAGAATTAAAGCTTATCCAAACGTGCCCCAACATGTTGAACTTTTTTAGAAAATATATTTTTTTAAATTAGTAATATTTGATTTTTTAATAAAAAATTTAAAATAGTTTTTAATTTTTTTTTTTTGTCAAATTAGCAATGTATGATTTCTTAATAAATAAG
>JAESVK010068895.1:0-11666 GCA_017140935.1 Hamamelis virginiana
TCCAAAATTACACCAGTGAGATTGGCTATTAGGGCATATTACTAACAGTTTTGTCATAAAGGGGCATATAAGGAGAAGAAAGACACTTATAGTAAGTGACTTGACAATGATGTATGGTACATCTGAGGGAACCTTGTGGTTCACAGAATAGAATTGTAAAGTACAATCCTATTAGGATTCCTACAGTGTTGATAGACAATGGGTCAGCCTTGAATGTGTGTCCTCTCAGCACTGCCACTTCCTTGGACATCGAACCGTCAGAATTCAAGCAGTCAGGGCAAACTGTGAGAGCATATGATAACACTCGAAGAGAAGTAGTTGGCATGGTCACTTTATCTCTAGTTATTGGGGATGTAGAGTTCCAGGCTATGATGGCAATGGCATATAATTAATTAAAGTCATATTATTATTATTATTATCTCATAACAATAATAAAGCTACTATTATTATTATTTCATAACAATAATAAAGTCCTTTTAATCTCATTAAAAATATCCAATCATATCTCATATGACTATACTAGTTTCTTTCTTTAACAAGTAAAACACCTTATGTAAAGCATTAGGGTTTTAAATATATAGAATTTAATTTAAGAAATCATTATCACAATTCCTACCATGAAATTAACACTTTAATATGCCTAGTAGATCAATCAACATTAACCTACAATGGTGGAATTAAATAATAACTCAAAACTAAAATTCTATGGAATTAAAAATTTCTGTTTTTCAACAAAATTTAGAATTTAGCTACTGTTTTGGGACTAAACTTTCCTATATTAAAACTAACTTTTAAAATGTGAGAATACTCTATTTCACAAGGTTTTTAAGTCCTCTTTCAAATGGAATAGGTCTCGTTTAGTGATTCCAACGTTTGGTATCACTTTAAATCATTTTGTGACATGAACTCTAAACCCGGACAGAATCTGGAATTTCTTCACAAATAGCTTTATATGGCCTAACCTAGAACGAATTAAGTCATGAGAATACTTCAATTCACTAGGTTTTTCAGTCCTCTTTCCAATGGCAGGGGTCTCATCATGTAATTCCAACGTTTGGTATCACTTTAAGGCATTTTGTGATGAAGAGTCAGAATTTCCAGATTTGAGTCCTAATTGCAAAAACCTTAACTAAGACCTTAAATTAAAGAATTTGATAGGTGACTTGCTTTGTAAATCATAGAAAGCATTTTTCATAGATTTTACAAAAGTTACATAGTTGCTGTCCAAAAAATCCAGCAACTTTGTTTTGGTTTTATAACTATTTTAAAAGTCATTATATCAATATATTTTCATGTACTAACACTTAGGACACTTTAATATATCAATGTACTCCATGCAATTTAATCCAATTAAAAAGCTAAAACACCAAGCCTTTAAACCTAATCTCTCAAAATAGCAATTAGAATTTCCAAAAACCTAATTTCACAATTTATTTTATTTCTTCACTTTTGATTTTCAAAAAGCTTTAAAATAATTTTCCAATCATGAAAAACAATTAATAAATCAAATATGAAGCCAAAAAAAAAAAAAAAAAAAACCAAGGCCACCTAGTGGCCGTGACACACTAGGGTAGTCAAACCCTAGTGTAGCCGAAATTTAGAGAGGTGGTTGGGGTTTAGGTTTTTGCAATTTTGATTGTAATAGGATTCTAAAATCAATTCCAATCAAAATGCTATTAGGATTTCTCAAAACCTAGTTAGAGTCATCATATAATAGAATTTCCTATTTCAACAAGGATTCTAATTTCACACAATCCTTGATAATCAAGAGTGTAGAAAATAGAAACCTTTTGGGATTAGGATTTCTAATTAATCATCATAGAGTTTCTAAAACTCTAAATTGTAGCCACTAATATCAATAATTAATCTCTTTAATAAATTTCTTAATCAATTAGGATTAGCATAATTAGTATCCTAAATCAATTAGGTAAGTAAACACCTAATAGGAAACTAATTAAAATAGAGATTCCTAATCAAAATAGAATTTAGCTTAGGGTTCCAAACCCTAATCACCCATTAAGACTTAATCATGGTCATTCATCATAGGGCTTCCAAAACCCTAATCACATGGTGGTCATCACAAGAACCAACTAGGGTTTAGAAAAACCTAGTGGCTGTCCAGGAAGATAGAGGAGAGAGAAAGGGCCGAAATCCTCTTAGGGTTTTTATCAAACCCTAATTTCCAATCAATCAAAAAAGGGGATAAACCCTATGGCCGAAATCCACTAGGGGCTGTCCCCAATGTGGTCGTGACCTTCATAGAGTTTCTAGTAAACCCTAAATGCCAATTTAACAAAACAATTAAGGTTTATACAAAAACTCTTAGGGCCCGAATTCATGGTGGTTTCCAAAACCATATTCAAACTTGATTTTAATTAATTATAACCATCCAAAGCCATCATACAATTCATGATCATGCTTGAGTTGGCTCTGATACCACTGAAAGGTTTGCGATAACATGGACTCGCAGCGAAAGACATACAATAAAAAATTTTGTATAAATGAATCCATCATCACAAACCACCCCAAAATCAAGTACAAGCATAGGATCATGAATATAAAACAAGAACAAGTATTTAAACAAATTAACATACTTACTTGATTGCATTTTGTTAAAAACTTTGATCAAATCCAAGCTCCAAAAGTATGAAGCCTCAAAATATCCACATGAACACAAGACTCTTTAATCTATTTGCACTTAATCAACACTTGAACAAAGCAAGATGGAGAAGGAGAGAGGGAATCATGGCCAAGGGAGAGTGAGCAAAATCACGGCCCTATGTGGGTTGGCTTTGGATGATAGCCTCTCTTCTAATTAAGGTGGGAGTGGACTTAGTGTTAGCATGCATTCATCCCCTTATATTTATAGATAAATACTAGAGTTTCTAAAATTGCAACTTAATCCTCTTTAATTAACTATTAATAAAAGAGACCACATAAGTTACCCAAATTAGAAACTTACCCCTCTCATAAATTAAAGAGCTCTATTGTGTCCTTTTGTATATGACCCTTTGGGTTCACCCCAACCTAGTAGTGGACCGAGACATCTCATGTTCCCTAAAATAGAAACTTTCTATTTATGGTTCAATTGGAACAATTCCAATTTTGCCCTCAATAATAATACTTATCTTAGGCCTTCACTAGTCATGAGTGACATCTAACAACATATCATGACGTACCCTATGTGTGGGTGAATAGCGGAACTAAATAAACCCTTCATGATACTTAATCCTTCATCCCATAATGTCACTGTTAAGATAATCAGGTATGGTTATAAGTCAAACCCTATCTTAACAACTTGTTATATGTTCTACAAAATATAATCTCAATAAGATGAACCCAATGAAACTCTTTCACAGTTTACCTATCACTCTGGCCAGAGATTCAAATTGAGATCTATCTTTGTGAACAAACCCTGACATTCTCTCTCATCAAAGTGAGAGTGGTGATTCCTTATTACGTACTCATTTACCTTCATACATAACTTACTAGAGCCAATGAGTACTGATTACACCCTGATGGTTAAGGATGTACGAGATACTATCAAACTCTAATAACCTATGCACAAGATAACTATGGTGCCTCAGGTCTAAGGATTACCAAATAAATAGACGTAACATAAGAATATTCTTTTGACTTAAACTCCATAAGAATATTCTTGCAGATCATGTTCAGTGTATATATTCTCTAATATGCACTCACAGATTAACTATAGTGTCACTACACAGATAGGAAAGATTATCTATCCTCCCATTGGAGCTAGTTTATATTTGTGCTACTCTTAATGGTTTATAAATGTCCACTTTAGTAAACCTATGAGTAAGAACTTCTTTAGAATAAATGTGTATGAGAAATATAAGTCTCTCTATCTCAACAACTTGAGATACATATTTCTCTTATCATTTATTCATGGACCTTATCATATAAATTTAAATATACAAGACAAGTTATACCTTCTAATTAATATAATATAAAATTGATATGCCTTTTTAGATTGATTTTAGGACATATCTCTAATAGGTATGGCTTCCTATATTCATAATTGTTTAATTTTGACAATATGTAAACTTATGCAATTATGTTCTACATTATAATGGTGTTTAATTTGGACAACTTTTTATTTTCCTTGCTCTTTTTTGTCTTTAAGTGGAATTGAATGTATCCTATAAAAATGACAACAATATATTATTAGTGAAGCCAAGACGAACTGTAATAATATTTATTTTGCAAACAAAATGCAGGGGTGATGTGTAATTCACTGTTTGGAAGTACCCAAAACTATAAGTTGTCTAGGCCTACAATTTTATTACATATTTTTAAAAATCCAACTAAAAGTTGATTTTAAAAAATTGTGTTCATACTTTATTTTCTATACAAGACAGGATATATATATATATATTTTTTTTTAAAAAAAATTACCAAACAATAAAAAAAAAAAAACCACTTAAATCGATCTCTAACTAGTCAAATTTTCATACTTACCAAACAGCCCATGTGAGTTCAAAGACTTAAAACGAGAACTCTCTTGTAGAGAGGGGGGGGAACCCGTATATCACAAACCATAGACTGGTAACAGTGTGTCTTTTTGTAGTGCTATTTGTGCGGTGCCATATCAGGTAATAAAGGACTTGAAGAGTGTTGCCCTCAAATATTTTCAGAGCATTTACCTGAAATTCTTTGTCAACCTAGAAAGTTTGATAGATATATATATATAGTCCTAAACCACAAAGTAGGATAGCTTATTTTGCCATTATTACATGCAATAGGTGAGACCGGGGAGGTGCTGTTATGGTTGCATTCTGATGTAGGGACTGGGGAGTGTAGAAAACAAATCAGTTAACACCAGACCCTTGAGGAATTGTTGACTTTATCCACAAAAAATACCATCAACAAAGAATTTTCATGAAATATGTTGATTTTCCATTAAAAAATATATGAGAAGTAATGGATATCTACAATTTGTTTATAAACAAAAAATATCGAAAACAATTATTATTATTGATCAAAACCGATATGATCTAAAAGGAGGCTACATGATTCTCTCCAAATATATATATATATATATTAAAATAAAAATAAAAAACTACAAGCATAGTTATCAAAACCCAACTGGACTGGACCAGACAGTCGTACAGGTGAACCGAACCCTTCCCCGGTTTGGCTTTTAAATTGGACCGTTTCAGGAATTGAACTAGTCAGAACCAGTCAGAACCGCTTGAACCAGACGTAATCAGGTGTGAACTGGCCAGTTTGACTGATTTTCTATTTAGTGCAAAATAATTTCAATAATATTGTTGAGAGGACCACCACGGACCTCTTCTAAGGGAAGCACTTAAGTTGCTACTACCACTTATCAAAAATCTTAACTGTTAAACAAATTGATATATATATATATATATATACCAATCTTAGTTTTAAATAAATTGATGTTCGGGCTGGTTCTAATAACTATGGCTACAAGCCCCATAATCAAACCCTAGCTAGAAATATCAAACCCTAATGACAAGAAGCTTAAATTGATTACTCTTTATAATATTTTAGGTCATCAAATTAAGCGTAAAACCATTCACACCTTTATTCCTACACTACACCCAACCAATATGACAAATCAAGAATCCAGATATACCACTCTATATAGCTCTGTGGGTGAACGGGCCTTTCAATCATTTTCCTCAAATAATCACATCTGTAATCTTGGAAACCAAATTTCTAGTAAGACCTAGCAAAAATAAATAATTTCAAAATGCCCATAAGTTAATTATACTAGTAAGACCTTGCAAGAAAAAAAAAAAACAGATATTTCTGCTGCTCAGGTGACTCATTGAAAGTGAGGCCACTCTTGGAGACATCAAAATGCCCTCTACTTGGTTCAGATCTTGCACATCAAAATGGCCTCTATCAAGCAACCTCAGAGAAGTCATTCTTCCTTGAAGATGTTTTCAAACACACCCCAAGCATCATCATCTCGGAAATTCATTCCCAACTCATGCTCATGCGGCTATTGGCAATTGCAAGAGAACAAAGAACAGAAGCATGTAAATTTACTAGAAATTGCCAACAACCCCATGTAGCTGGGATTAACTCTTTGTTGAGTTGATTTTACAAGATATGCCCCACTCCAGCTAAATAGGTCATGAATCATCATTCTAGTATATCAATTAGAAGTCATCCTTCACTGAAATTGGTCCCCCGTGCAACCTAGCTACTTTAACAAGTTCACTTTCCATTTAAATAGCCTAGATGATGATATGCAGGAAAATGATGATGATAGAATCTCAAAAATAAAATAATATTAAATCAAGAATAAGCCAGCCAGCCCTATAGCAGTGACCGAAATTGTTTATGAAGCCGATTATCTACAAATATATAGTCGACCTACCATAGCCACTCCATTCAAACATTTCCTTCCCATACTTTAAGAAAAGGTAAAACATACCCGATAGCAGACAATAAGCAGTGATACGGACCTGTCTTGATGGTGTCTTTTGGTGGTCCATCCGGATGCCTGCATGTGCAAAGCCAAAAGAAAATCGATGCGACCTCATCAAGTATATGCAATGCTATGCCATCCACTTTAATCATAGAACCTGTGACACTATGAAGCTCCAAGTAACAACTACATCTCATACTGCAAAAATACTGAGAGATAGCATCAAACAGCCACTGAAAATATAAATATATATAATCCCCATTTTTTTTTTCCATCTAGTTCAAGCAGAGCAAAGTGAAAATACAAATTCCCAAAATTCAGAAAAAGAAAACCAAAATGGTAAACCAACCTTTACTGTACAAGCTGTAAGAGCACTCAATATAATAAACAAAATTTCGCAGTCCTAGACCTATGGTACATGGTATTATATGTAATTCCAAGAGCCAAGTTTAAACGCTAGTAAGAAGAGAGTCCAAGCGAGATTACTGTGCAGTCAACAAAGCTCAAGGCCAGTGGAGACAGCATACGGGCAACCCTTGGCAGTGTTGGGTAAGTAAGCGTGCCAAGTATGAACCAGTTGAAGCTTAAGAGAGCAACTGCATCAGAAGCAGGTTTATTCTCAATCGTGGAGAAGAACTGAACCACACTCTTCAAAGACATGCCAACCACAGTGAAAAGAGCAACCACAAGGGGCATGCAAGGGTCCTCAGCTTCCCAAATAATCATTCCGACCAAAAGCGATAATACTGCACTGAAAAGGCTCTGTGAAAGTGCAACCCCTCTTCGCTGATCAAGAACTTCATTCATGTTTAAATTTCTAGAGAGAATCCCAGGTGTAAATGGGTGGATGGGTCCACTGGCTTTTAATCCTGCTTTTAAGAAGTTGGGCAGTTCAGTTTTACATTTGTTCTCATCCTCCCAAGCATCTCCGTGCATGAGAAGGTCTTGGAGCATGATGCCACTTCCACTACAATCAGACTTCCATGATGGGATCCCATGGGGAATGCCATATTTGTCAGCAACGCCAGTGTTTTGTCCACTGCCTGTGTTATCCTGAGCTTTAACGCTCCAACATCCTTTACCCTGAATTTCCTTCAGCCGAAGATTTTCATCCTTCAGATCCTGCAACTGTTGGGAGACACATGGTTCAATGTGTAAAGTACTGAATCGGGATATCTTTTCCGAGAAATTTAACAAGCATGGAACAACTTCAAAATCTGATTTTGAATAATATGACTTTCAAATGGGAAAAAGTGGAAACCAATGGACAAAGATTCACAAGTAAAACTTAATGTAAGACAATTTCAAGCAATTTATGGTCATTGTCATTCTCCTTTCTGACAAATTTCAGTCATGCCCTATCCGAACTGACAGTCACTTTATGAGAAGAATGGAAACATTTAGCTAAGAACTCTGGAAACTTAGGCATAACAATGGCATCCCCCACTGCAGACATTCGCCTTGCAACTGAACATGTGATCAGCAAACAACTTCCAGTTCCTAAGGTTGTAGCTTGAAACTAAAATAGCAATAAGGAATTGGAGCAACCAGGGAGATGGATCCATAGCATATGCAGGTCAAAAGATCTATCTCACTATGTTTCTATAATTGCTACCCACCCATGGTCCAAAATAATGCATCAGAAGGTAATATATAGGTTTCCTACAGATATTGTTGTTTATGGTCAAATGTGGATTGTGGTCTAAGAGGATAATCATGTGGCAAGAGAGCTAAAGCTTGAGGGGGGAGTACAGCAAACCCAAGAGCGAGGTGGAGGGTGGAGGATGGCAGTGAATATATATCACCTTTCGCCTTTCGGACATAGGTTCCAATCCAGGATAAAATCTTGGCCAAACAGATGGGATTCTAAAGGCTAGACTTAAATGAGTTGGATTCCAATCCCCTTCAAATGGAGCCTGTTGGGCTTTATATAGGAGAGAATTGGTTGCGATCCAGATGAGTCTTGCCTTCGACCCAAATAGGCATCAAGTTTTTGTTAGAGATATGCCCTAAAACCAATCCTAAAGGGCATATCAATTTCATATTATATTAATTAGAAGGTGTTGATAAAGGAAATCAGACAAGCAATCTCGGTCGTCGATCCTCTCGAGGGAGGTGCATCCCTTCGATCACGACCTTACTTAACGAGGTCGTGGTCCTTGGACCCTTCCCTCTTCAATAGTATGACTGCACTTGCGCCCTCCCCTTAATTAGGTGAGACCAAGGGAGACTCCAAGGAGAGCTTCACGACGGAGACGATCTCTCGACCTCCCCTGTCTAACAAGGCAGAGCGAAAAGCCATTTTCATCGACCTTGCTACTCAAAAACAAGGACGACGAGATGCTATAGGCATTCGTCTCCTTGTCTCTCTCTTTCCTATGCATGCACACACGCACATGTCATGAAAGGCCTCGTAGCTCTCTACCGCTACGGGGTCGAAGTATGGGGATCGGACTGGCGGTTGGGACAGAAGAGCACCAAAGCAAAGGGACGCCCTCGCAAGGAGGCAGGACTGCCCCTTTGCCTTGACCAGGTTAGTTTGGTACCCCAAGATGCGACACGGAGGCAATACGGTGCCTCTCTCCCTCTCTTCATTTATTAATCTACCGCCTCGGGCAGTGTGCGCGCCTACAATGTGGGCTGTGGCCGACATTTCAGGACCTAGGTCGAACATCTCTGATTCAAGACCTATGGCGGCGGCACCTGTCGTACAGAATCAGTCAAATCATCTGCCCATTTTCATGATTAGGAAATGGCAGGGAGCCAGGGCGCCTGTTTGGCTGCGCCCCGGCCTTTCTGTCAGTGATTTGACCCCTTCTGTACTCACCCTCCTTCTCCTATAAAAGGGAAGGTGTTAACCTCATTTAAGGGATCTCAACAACCCCGGACAAGAGGAGAGAGGACTTTATTGCTGGAAGTTGCTCCCGCGACCTTACAGCCAAGGTCGCGAGTGTTGAGCTCTTGAGTCGTATTCTGGGGCTAACCACTCTAATCTACTCTGTTCCCCTTTCTGTTCATCCTCGATATTCAGACTTAACAGCCATACGTACCCGAGATCGCCATCCCACGGCAATCCTCACGGCTGAAGGAACCTTCCCAGTTTCATTTGTAAACATTTTGGCGACTCCACTGGGGAGGTTGTACGTGTAATGGCGGCTCGAACGCGCAGCAGTAATCGAATCGGTGCAGGCGGTGGCGCTGGTGCTAATGGCGAAGAAATTGCTGACTCGGCGCATGCTAACGCCCACCAATCCATAATTAATGAGATCATGGCAACACTCACCCCCACCATCACTGCCATGATGCAGGAAACTCAAGAGAAAATGCTGCAAATCCTGCGGTCGCAGACTACAGCACCCGAATCCAACGCTCCCGAGCTTCGCGGGGGCTCGGACGCTACTAGAGGCGAAGGAGGGGCCTCGCGGCCAAGGGAAGGGGTAGGCTCAGCCGCAGCACTCCCACCTACTGTGGAAGCAACCCCACCACCAACAAACTCATTCATCACAAGGGAAGATCTTGAAAGGCTCCTGCAACAAGAGCGCGCCAGGTTCTCTCGGCCCCTGCCACCGATGCCCGATTGCGACCTACGCCCTCCTTATCCCCTTGAACTCGCCGGGGCACCCTACCCTATAGGGTATGTACCACCATTAAAATTCCCCATGTTTAATGGGAAGAAAGGAAACGCCAGGGAACATGTGGTGCGTTTCCTAGACGCCTTAGGAGCCTACCGGTCGAACGAGGGCTTAAGACTTAGAGAATTTTCGAAATCTCTCACGGAGGGTGCCTACACTTGGTATTCGAACCTCGCTCCAGAATCGATGCCGACCTGGGACACTATGGTCAGCACCTTCTACAAGAAGTTCTTCTGGGTCGACGAGCGAGTAACTGCGATCACGCTCAGCCAAAAGCGCCAGAATCAGGGCGAAGACTTGGTCGAATATGTCAAGAGATTCCGAGAAAGGGCGATGGAATGCTACGACTCCATCGCAGAGGAAGGATTGGTGAGCCTCTGTGTGGCAGGAATGAACATGGCCTATAGAGTGTACCTTGAGAACCTCCCCCTCCCTTCATTCTCTAAGTTATACGAGGCAGCACGAAGAACCAGCAAGAGCGTGCCCCTCCCCGCTCAAAAGTTCGAATGGAAGAGAGAAAAGAGGCCGGCCACAGCCGAGGTCGCGGCCGCAGAACCACAGAAGAGGATTAAATGAGGAAGAGGACAGAGGAAAGAGCCCGTCCATAAACATTGTATCGATTCATACACTGGAGAAAGCGGGGATATCCGCCGACAAGATAGTGAGAATACCCATGAATGTACTCAGGTTCGCAGCGAGGAGACGAACTTACTTAACGAGGTCGTGGTCCTTGGACCCTTCTCTCTTCAATAGTATGACTGCACTTGCGCCCTCCCCTTAATTAGGTGAGACCAAGGGAGGGTCCTTGGACCCTTCCCTCTTCAATAGTATGACTGCACGGCGTGTTGGTCGATAGGAGACGAACGATGTCCACTACGACCGCTAAGAAAGTACTGCGAAGAAGGGGGTTGGTGATCTTGCAACCTTTTCTGAAATCGCCATGTCTGGCGATCACACGCCGGATGATGGAGGCCTCACTGGAGGATAGGCCATACTCTTCCGCGACTTCCATACCCCCTGCCGACGGTGGAATATCCCCCTTTGACTCTGGAGTGAATTGAACGGGGTCGATATGGAAGGCCGGCCTCGTGGAGCTCGGAGTACGTGCTACATGAGAAAATGAAGCAACATGAGGCGCTGTATCCCCACCCAACAAAGATACGAAATATCGAAAAACAGCGGTACCTGGGGAATCTTGGCGCCGAGGGAGGGAATCACTCTTCGACTTGGAAGGCTTCTTTGAGGTGCTCTTTGCACTCTGAGGGTCCGCCGGAGGACTGTCATCTATGTCGATTGGCGTCCTCGAACCTAGAACTGGGTCTGCTACCCCTTTCCTGGGAGAACCGGTGGAAGCAGCAGTCTTCGCAGCGACTACCTTATCCACCATGACAGTCATGGCTTGATCTTTGCTTTTCTCCGCTGCGAACCCGAGTACATTCATGGGTATTCTCACTATCTTGTCGGCGGATATCCCCGCTTTCTCCAGTGCATGAATCGATACAATGTTTATGGACGGGCTCTTTCCTCTGTCCTCTTCCTCCTTTAATCCTCTTCTGTGGTTCTGCGGCCGCGACCTCGGCTGTGGCCGGCCTCTTTTCTCTCTT
>JAESVK010068897.1:0-13584 GCA_017140935.1 Hamamelis virginiana
GAAATTGATATGCCCTTTAGGATTGGTTTTAGAGCATACCTCTAACAGCTCTTCCACCTTCATGGAGTCCTAAAATCACCGCCATTCAAGAAGCTAAAGATATTGAGGAGATTGACATTGATGAACTCCTAGGCTCACTCATTACCCATGAAACAGCAATGAAGAAGGAGAAGGAGGTAATTCAAAGTGAGAAGGACAATGCTCAAGTGAAGAGAACTCTAGCTCTTCAATCCTCTATCCTTGAAGCAAGTGATGGTGATGACTTCACCGACAACGATGATGATGATGATATGGCTCTAATCACTAGACAATTTCAATCCTTCCTAAGAATGAAGAAGAACCAATCTAAACAAAGCAATGGAAGGTTTGTCAAAGCAAATGATGGTAGATGCTTCAATTGCAAGAAGTTTGGGCACACCATTGCACATTGTCCTAGCAAGAACTCTTCCAACAACAATAACTTCAACTCTTCAAGAAATGATCAAAGAGGCAAAGGGAAAGCTATGGCCGCCACCACCTCCACTTGGGATGACATTCTTAAGGATGCTACGAGTGATGAAGAGACTATTCAAGAGGAGACGGCTAACTTTTGCTTGTTTGCCAACATTGAGGAATCTTGCTTCATGGCAAATGATGATGAAGGAAGTGAGGTAAATTCTATTTCAAATTGTGATGATGATGAATGTGATTTATCCTTAGAGGACTTTCAAAACTTGAGTAAACTATTTTATGATAAAAATTGTGTTTTAAAAAGGGAACTTCAATCTTTGAAGAAAAGCCTCTCAACTCTCAAAAGTGAGAAACTAGCATTAGTAAATGAAAATTCCAAATTAACTTTGCTAAATGAAAAGCAAAGGAATGAGATTGAGAATTTGAGAAACATACCTTCCACTTCCAAATCTTCAATTGACTCTTCAACTTTTGAAAATGAAAATAAACTTTTGAAATCCAAAGTTGAAGACTTAAACAAAATTGTCTACAAATTTACAAGTGGAAAAGAAAATTTTGATAGGTTACTTGGAGCTCAAAGAGTTGGGCTAAACAAAGAAGGATTAGGCTACATGTCTAATACTAACTCCAAAAAGTCTTCACTTTATTTAGACTTCTTTGTTAAAGCCTCAATGAAAGTGAACTCCAAAGAATCTAAATCAAAGCCTCACTCTCATTCACATATTACTAAACAAAATCCTAATGCTACTTATCATTATTGTGAAAAAAAAGGGCATGTCACATTCAAATGTCCATTTAGAGGAAAAAGAGGACTTGGGAAAATGGTAGCTTGGATTAAAAGGGAACCTTCATCCAAGAAATCATTTAAACCTAAGACAATTATTATGAATGAACTTGAACGTTTGAGAATCTTAACCTTATAGGACCCAAGAGATTTGGGTACCAATAGTTCAATTGTATTGTGTTTGTAGGTATGCTTGAAATCCATTAACAAGAAGGATCAATGGTATTTGGAGAGTGGATGCTCAAGGCATATGACCGATGACAAAGATAAATTTATTTCTTTAACTCTCAAAGATGGTGGATGTTTAGCACATAAATTCGCCCATTTTTACTTGTCTTTTTGTACATTTTACCTGTTCTTCAACCCTAGTTTGGCTTGATTCTGGTGCATTTGATTCTTTCATTGTTTTTGAGCACTTGCAGGTTGCATGGCGCTAATTCCATATTTTGAAGGTGTTCAATGAATCCCGAAGGTTTTCATCCGGTGATCAAGGCTAGCATACACATTCTCATGCTTTTGTTATGCATCTATGGAGCATTCTCCGTCAAGGCCTTCCCCAAGCAAGTCATTCACCCAATTCCAAGGCATTGGAGGACCAAGCACCTTTGGAGCGGTCCTTAAAGCTCATATGATCATTCGGGGCAAGCGAGGTTGAAGCGAGGGAGCTTGATAGGCAAAACAGTGCAATTTTGGCATTTCAGCAGAGGGGGTACCGGTCCCTCCTAGAGGGGTACCGGTCCCCATGTTACAGAAGTGGAAGGTACCGATCCCTCCTAGAGGGGTACCGGTCCCTATGTGTGGGAAATCCTCCGGGTCAATTGTAAATCACTCCAAATGCAAGGGGACTCTTGTCCTTTGGTCCCCATGTCTGATGCCCTTTTGGGGGGGGTATTTAATGTGCATTTTCAGCTGAATGAAGACATTCTCTCTTGCTCTTAGTTTAGTTTTCTAGGGTTAGCTTAGTTCTTAAGGTTTTCTCTTAGTTTTTCTAGGGTTCTTGCATTTCTAGCTTAGAGTAGCTTAGTTTGTTGGGTAATATTGTTGTTCTTACTTTGTAAACCCTAGTTTAGGTTGTTGTTTCTCTTTTTAATCTCAAGGTTGTAAGCTACACTTATTTTGGGTCATTTATTACAAAGCATTTACTCATTTTCAGCTTTTATGGTTGTGTATGGTGTTTTTCTTCTTCATTATGGCTAGCTAAGCATTCAAGGAGGGTTCTTTGGTGAAGTTCCTCTCTAAAGCCTAAGGTAAAAGTGGTTTCTTGATTTTAATGCTTCAATGTTAATGGAATGTAGCTTCTTCTACTCTCTTTTCTTTTGAAACCATATGGAGTCATATTCATGACCAAAATATGACCGGTGAGAGGTTGTATATTGGTGATGAGCACATATGAACTCCATATGTATGTGAAAACATCAAAATGAGTAGTAGGTTGCATCTCATCATATGTTCTCTTCTCTTGAGCTTGTATTGCTAAATCCTTCCATTCAAAACCATAAGTCACATGGGTTATTTGAATGTGTATTGTTTGAGAAACCACTAAACCTAGGTTAGGAAGGACTGAATCCATAGAACCCATCCTTTCTTTCATTTACAAGTTTTCAAATCAAATCATTGCCATTAATTTGGCACAAATCTCAACAATCAAACAAACCCCCATGTTTTACAATTGTTTTTACATTCATTGGGTAGCATAACCTAAGAATCGCTAGAACCTATTCCACTCCCTGTGGAAATGACCTAGGTACTCCCTAGTTTTATTGCTTGACGACCATAGGACTCCTACGCTTGGGAATCTCATGCGCACAACACATCAATTTACGTTCAAGCAATTGGTGCCGTTGCCGGGGAGTGGCGAGCGTTCTAGTTGATTCGGAGAGAGAGCTAGTGGTAATTTGCAATGACATTGCAAATCCGGTAAGTTTTCTCGCCTCTTTTACTTTATGCAAAAATTCTTTGTGTATATAACTCTTGTAAATACCATCTTGGTTGAGGTGAAATTAGTGCATGTCGGCGTGGGCTCGTGATGAGCAACACCGACTTGTAAGAATCACACCTCAACAAGCTCCTAGTAATCCAATTTCAAGACTTTTGTTTCACTTACCTTCCACTCCTCCAATGGAGCACACTGAGAATCAACAAATTCCTGTAAATCCAAATGACCAAGGGTTACCTCACAACCCTCAAAGACCTTATGACCCTCCGATGCAAGGAGATGGTGTTGTTCCGCCGGCAACCCCAGCGGTGGGAAGGGGGAATCCTAATCCCCATGCTCAACCATATAGAGAACCCCTTGTCCCTTTGGCTAATTTAGGGAGGACTCTTAGGGAGATTTTGAGACCTACAAGAACCACCACACCCTCATGTATTTGCCTACCTCAGGAGGCCCATAACTTTCCCATGAGACCGGAGATGATTCGTCTTCTCCCTGAATATAGAGGGTTCGATTCTGAGAATCCCTATACATACATGAGAGATTTTGAGGATGTGTGTAGCGCGTTCCTTTCTACAGGATCACCCATACACATCATATGATTGGTTTTGTTCCCTTTCTCTCTTAAGGACAAAGCGAAAATATGGTTTCACTCTCTTACCCCTAATTCAATCCACAATTGGAGTGACATGCAACGCATATTCCTTGATAAATTTTTCCCTCCGGGGCGCACCAATGCACTCTTGAGAGCAATCCAAAATTTTTCTGAAAAACCGGGTGAATCTTTTGCAACTGTATGGGAAAGATACAAAGAGCTTCTTAATGCTATCCCTCATCATGGTTTGGATATAGGCCAAATCATTGGCTACTTTCATCAAGGGCTTTCCTTAAAAAACAAACAGTATATCCAAATGATGAGTGGGGGATAGTTTTATGAGAAGAGCCCTGAAGAGGCCATACAGTGTTTTGATTTTAATGCCCGGAATTGGGAGACAAATTCCTCCCTTGATGCCGCTAGAGTGCAAAGTGTACCCGTTGGAGGAGGAAAACATCATGTGAAGGATAATGATGACCTCCAAGCCAAAATAGCTAGCTTGACTAGGAAGTTAGAGGCCATAGAGCTACAGAAAGTGAGTGAGGTGAGCACCGTGCCCAAAGTGCCTACGGCACCTACGGGACCTAGGATGGAGGACTTGTGCATAATTTGCGATGATCCCACTCATTCCACCCATGATTGCCCTAATCTTCCCCAAGTTAAGGGAGCCATTCAAATTGAGCAAGCCAATGCTCTCAACTACCAAAGGAAGCCCTTCAACTCTACATTTTCTGAAACCTACAATCCGGGGTGGAGTAAACACCCCAATTTTAGTTGGAAGAGTGATGGAGGAAATGCTTCCTCAAGCCAAAGCAACCCAAATCCAAATCCTTTTCAAGGTAACCAAGGTTTTCCAAGCCAAAATTTCCAAAATCAAAACTTTCAAAACCAAGGTTTTCAAAATCAAGGTCAAGGTCCCAATTACCAAGGTCAAGGGTTTCCATCAAACCCTAACCCAAATTTTGGTCCACCACCGGTAAACTCATACCTACCACCCCACAAGAGAAATTATGATGATGTGATTGCACAACTTGTGCAAGGTCAAGCTCAAACCAATCAAGCCATAGGGGATATGAGAACCCAATTGACTAAGTTGACCACTACCTTGGGTGCACTCCAACAAGAGAAAGGGGGAGATTGTTAGCCTAAATAGTTCCAATCCAGCATATGTTATATGGTTTTAATGATAACAAACATTTGCCGCTGCGTTATCCAAATATCTTGTGCTTAAATGTTAAATTTGTAAGACAGATTTTCAAGATAGACTGGAGCAAACAAATGGACAACAAAATCCATGAATTGGAGGCTCAAGTATTGAAGATGTTACTATTCCCAGAAACTATTTTTCCCTATGAAAAATTTGGCTAAGTATGAAAAATGAATTTTTGATATATTGAGTTTTTCAAAATAATTTTTGGCGGTAATTAAGTGTTCTGCAGGAATAGTGGCAGATTGCTGTTGGAGTAATTGTCAAAGCTGCTGCTGCAACATTTGACATTGTGAATGCTGATTCAAACATGGCTGCACCTCCAAACGGATTTGTTGCATTTTTCAAACCAGTTTGAATCTGCAGATTGCCAAGACGCTCCTCCTAGACGCTCCAACGTATAGCTGATTTCTAAGGCTATAAATACACTTGCCATGAAGCTTAATTCTACACACAATCACATACACTATTGCAGCTTACAAGTGTTCATCATTTTTGAGTGATTCAATCCCTGTATTTCTCTCTATGAGCAAATTAGTTTAAATCTTTGAGAGAATTTATTGAGAGCGTATTTGATGTATTCTCAGAGTTGTTGAGAATCATATTGGTGGTCATCCATATTCACTTGTATTTCTTGTGAGTTTAAGGTTTTGTATAAACCTTGTTTGGTGAGAGTCTTCCACTGTGAAAGAAGGCTGTGTAAAGGTTTGAATCTCCACCGGAAGTGAGATTGATAGTGGATTAATCCTTGAGACGGAGATCTTGAGGCGTGGACGTAGGCGGAGACCGAACCACGTTAAAATCCTTGTGTTTGAATTTCTCTAACTCTATCTCTTGCATTTAAATTTATTTACTTGCTTTATATTTTGCTGAGTTGAGATTTAATCTTGCATTCTAGTTATTAAAAGTTTGAGTTTTCAAAAATACTCTATCCCATTTTTAAATTAGTTTTTAAATTGCCAATACTCTATTCACCCCCCCTCTAGAGTATATTTTGGGGCAACAACGAGTCTGATTCCCAAACATTTCTTTGAGATTAAACATTATGTCATAGGCTGTGAGCATAGACTGATGCTGATGTTGCAGAACATTTGACATAGAAGCCAAAATGTAACACCGCGCCATCTCATCAGCCTTAACCCACTTCTGATAAGGCTTGGCTTCCTGTTCGGTTGCCCCTTCATCAGGTTTCTGCGGGCAAACATCTGTGAGCACAAACTTGTACTCTTCCGCAGTCAGTACAATATCCAAATTTCTTTTCCAGTCAATATAATTAGTTCCATCAAGTTTGTTTTCTTTGAGAATAACAGCAAGAGGGTTGAAAGCCATTTTAAAAACCTGAGAATCACATAATTATAACAAATTATGAAGAACATAAAAAAAAAAAAACTTTGAATTCCATTTTTAAATTTTGGTTCCCTCTACCAATTTTTAAAAAAATTCGCCAGCAGCCTGATACACCGTGAATAGCATGCCTCGATGGGAGGTCGTCTACTATCCATCATTTGTTCAGACAGGCCAATTCCTATTAATCTTGTTATCTAGGCAACGGACCGTGCCAAACAAAATTAAACAGCTGACTTAGCTCCGGTCCTATAAATAATAGCAGTGACTCAGATGGAGAGGATACTATTATTTATAGCTAAGTGTATACCATCACTTAATTCTAGATCTATTATTCCATAATGAATCCCTCAGATGGAGAAGTGATTCACATTAACAATTACTAGAATTATTCCGAAGGAAGTTTGTACTAGTGAATCCGCTAATTAATTAGTCCGATAGGGAGGAAGGCACCAAGACCAACACGCTAATTAATTGCATCACTTACAAACTAGTGATGGAGACCATGGGATTTATATTTAATAAATTCCCTCACCCACTTAGTTATTTGGAAAAAAAAAAGAGGGTTTAAAATATATGTTTAATTCTAAATAAATTAAAATTTACAAAATTGGCAACTAATAAACATGAAACTAATAAAATTCTAATTCCATTTGAAAAATAAATTCCCTTTGAAAAATAATTTATATTAAAACATGGGAATTAATTTTATTATCTAGTTTCACATTTATAATCCAAAATTGTGATTTTCAATTTATATAATTAAACATAAAGCCATAACAGATAATATCCATGTTATCACATATTTAAACATTTAAAATAGATAACTATTAGATAAAAAGCCATAACAGATATTATCCATGTTATCACATATTTAAACATTTAAAATAGATAACAATCAGATAAGATATTATCCATGTTATCACATATTTAAACATTTAAAATAGATAACTACTAGATAAACAATCATAACATATATTATCCATGTTATCACATATTTAAACATTTAAAATAGATAACTACCAGATAAACAATCATAATAGATATTATCTATGTTCTCACATATTTAAACATTTAAAATAGATAACTATCAGATAAGATATTATCCATGTTATCACATATTTAAATATTTAAAATAGATAATTATCAGATAAACAATCATAACAGATATGATAAAGCCCAGCTATTATGGTCAGTCTTCAAGTCTAAAACCACAAGAAGTCCAGATCCACCATGACACCTAGCAACCAAGGTAGCCACTTCGAACAGTTAGCCGGGGTCTGGGGCAGTGCCCCAGCGGTGGTTCACTCCCCAGAAACCTAAACGAAATTTGCATCGCTGCATCAAGGTCAGTTTCGAAAAAACTGAATCTGCATCACCATGATCCGCGCTGCTGTATCAAGGTAAAAACCCTAATCTGCATCGCCATGAATAGTGCTACTGTATAATCTGTGCCGCTATGAATAGCCTGCACCACCATGATCTCCTTCTCGGAACAGCAACCTTCGGATACATAAATCCTATGCCTCCATTAAGGAGTTCACATATTGCTACGAAGAAAATAAATAACAACAAAAATATATACAACCAGTGTGATAAAACCATCACACAAAACCGCAAAAAATTACACAACCCAATGTGATTAAAACCATCACACAAAAACTGTATATATAAAAATAAATGCATCCACACATAAAATCATACATTCATGTGACCATAATAGCGGGACAGAACGCTGCAAAACAGAGGTTAGCACAACCTACGTTCTATCCATGGCAGATATGGATTCCTATATTCGGATTAAACCTGGGGTTAATCCATAAACAGTATCACAGCCTGCTCTGATACCAATTGTTGGGAGCGGAAATCCCATGAACTCGTGATAGTGTTTATGGATCATGCCAAAAAAAAATCCGAATCCTTTAACAAATATAGAAGAATCCGTACCTTTGAGATCTGTCTGGATTGATCTCAATAAAATGAACTGCAGAAGATTGATCGCTGCTCGATCCTTCAAGCCTTCTACCGTATTCCCCAATGCCAGAACGTGAAGAGAGAGTGGCTCTCTTTGTGCTCTCCTTGTTGGACGGCTGCCTCTAGGGTTTAGATATTTCGTCTTAACCTAGTGGCTGCCCAACATGGCATATATATAGGCTATAGTAGGGACCCAAAAGCAAATAAGTTTCGGGCTCCTAATGTAAATATTAAAAACCTATTTACATTAATTATAATTCATTCCACTAAAGAATTATAACTGCACTCCCTAGCTTATTCGAAAATAAATTTCGAGCTCTTTGTTATTAAATACTTATTAATCTCCCCACGTTAAGATTACAGATACCCGTTGATTAAATTAAATTACTGACAATATAATTTAATCAATATCTATTAATTTCCTTGAGACCTTCCACTTAACTTATTTGATATATCGGATACAAAATCCACCTGCAGGGTTTGACATAATCAAAACTTATAAGTATCCTCAAGGGGGTATCATCAATCCCTATACCAGGACCTGGATTCCGTTAATAATAAATATTCACCATACAATTAATGCAGTTATCCAACTCATTGAGATTATTGACCTATAAAGATCTCACTCTTTATGAATCAAAATAACTAACAATAAATGCATGTGTCCATTAATTATTTCGGGATTAAGAGTATAAGTATTCATAATAACCATGAGGTATTAATTATTTTATGTGTCAGTATAAAATAATTACCTCAATACGGTCCCGTTCAATACACACAAGTGTACTAGCACAAGAAGTTGAAACTAAACCATTCCCCGTAGTCAAGACAGACCTACTGAAATCATGTGCTACAATCTTACCAATGGTGTGTCCAACTCCATCTCAGATTTTGAACAATAGGCTTATATTCTACAAGAACTGATGATCTGATCTTCTGTGTTTAAGCCGAACTCTACACACCAGATCATCTACTATACAGAATAAAAGACACACATGCATAACATTAGAAGATAATATAATGCAAACATAGCTCATACAGATTCTCATTTAATATGCAATATCAGAATTCATTAATAAATAAATACTAAGGTCTATTACATAAAAACATGGCTTTTAGTATATAGCCCTAACAGTTAAAGGTTGCATATTAATAGTTAGTGATTGGGTTTGTTTATATTATTATTGTGTCTTGATTAAAATGCTATATAAATTGTGATCGAGGGAGCGAGCAAAGGTAAGTCCCTTCCCTTATGATAAAATTAATTGTTTTTAAGCATGATGCATGAATATTTTGATATGTCATACTAGGTTGCATATTAGGTCATTTTTACTTCTTTTATTCTTTTATTTTATGGGTTTTAAACCCACTTTTTGATTACTTATAAATCTGTCCATGGATTTAAAGTAACTTAAAAGTGTACTAAAACTCATTTTTTTTAGGCCAAAATCAACATAGAAACATGCCTAAGTTCACATAGAATAACTAGATTGCATTTAGGACATTTTCATGCATTGTTTACACTTTTGGTGATATTTTTTTATTTATTTTCCAGAAATTCCAGCATGCATATTTTAATGTTTTAGGTATTTAGACTAACCTAAGATTAGCTAGAAACCCTAGGATTAGGGGGGCCACTTGATCCCACTTAAGACTATCCTTTGTTGTAAGAATTTTTATAGTAATAGAGTTCTACTTGGTTTAGGATTCTACTTCGAGAACAACTCTAAAATTTTGAAAGTGTTTAAAATGGAATGAAATTCCATCTCTTATGCAAAGAAAAGTGTTTTGATCAAATCCAAACTCTCAAAGCTAGAGTCCTAAATAAGATAGAGTTCTTTTGGCTATATAGTTCATTACAATAGGAGAGTCCTAAGGTAATCTAACTACGTGGACTTTGATCTTTGTCAAGCAATTGATAAGGTACGTAGGCAGTCAATAGGGCGCAAGTCCAATCTTAGGTTGACTTCTAGTCTCCTAAGACCATTAGGATTGTGTATACTTTCATACTATATAATATTATTATATATTATATATCATATTTTGTGATTGATTAGATAACTAGGATTGTTTTGAAAAGATTTTGATAAAGCCCAAACTTAATTAGGAGACCTTTAATTAGGGCGAGGTGGGTGCCTACAAGGAGTTCCTTGGAACCTTCCCACTTCGTAACCTAGCCCCCGAATCCAACTTCGATTCGAAAGACCATGCTTTTCCAAAATATGGGGTCAATGTTTCATTGAAAATAAAACTCTTTTTTGTGGTTTCCATGTTCCCCAAAAATAAGGTGGCGACTCCTAGTTTTTTACAAACTCTCAACCCTTTTTCAAAAAACCCTATCTTGAGTGGATAATAGAGAAGGATAAATGTGGATGATAGAGAAGGATAATAGAGAAGGATAAATCAAGACAGATAAACATCATCCACAATCCACTCAAGATAAACATCACCCCAAGAGTGAACGAACGAGAGGCCTCCCGATCAGGTTGGCTGGTTCACAGACTGGCGACTCCGCTAGGGATGTCGAGGGCTAAACTCTAATTAATTATTTTTGGGCTTTTCAAATTCTTAATTAATAAAATCAATCACTTGCATTTGTATGACTGTGTGACTTTAATTCCTGCATTGTGTGCGCATTGACTCTGCATGATTAGGATGTTGTATGCTATAGCCAACGATGAGCCAAGCCCTGGGCCCAGTTTCTGTGACTCTCGGGTTCCATGTATGCTAAAGCTATCACCCTTCTTGCCAAGTACCCTCGGGTATATCAAACGGACCAATCACGTATTGTTGGACCCACGCGGCTGAAAGAATCCCATGGAAACGTGCGGAATAAAAATTTTTCTCCATGGAATGTGAACCAAGATCACATGATGATTGTATAAGCTATATAATCAATACATAAAACAATATAAATAACTTACATTGAAAGCCTTAAGAGTAGGATTAATGAAGGTGCAGCCCCTAACTTGAGAGCCTCCAAGAGTAATCCACACTAGTTGCAAGCTTCAAAAGATGAGAGAGAGAGAGAGGAGATGGCTAGGATTTTCAAAAACCAATTTTTGATCCTATCTTGCTTGATGTGGCCGGCCACCCCTTGTCCACTATCTATATGTGAGTGCTAGCTCACTTAAATGATGATAACCATATTTTAAATTTGAATTAAATCAAATTCAAAATATAAATGCAATGATAGATTTGTCATCTTATCTATAATTTGAAACCATTTCAAATTTAAATTTCAACTAACTTGAAATTCAATTAACTATTTGAAATCTTTAATTATCTTGTCATCACATGACAATTTCAAATTTCAAATTTCAAAATTCAAATTTCAAATTTCAAAATTCAAAATTTCAAATTTCAAATTTCAAAATTTCAAAATTTCAAATTTCATAAAATTCAAAATTCAAAATTCAAAATTCAAATTTCAAAATTCAAATTTCAAATTTCAAATTTCAAAAACTTGAAATTCTAGTTAATTGATATTTGCATATTATTCTCCTTCTTCTTTAAATGAAGCTACCAACTATATGTGTGTGACCTCTTAGGTTCACAACAACCTAGTAGTAGGAATTAGGATAACAAATTATCCTTTCAAATAAAACTTCTTTTATTTAAGGTTCAAATTAGAACTCTTCTAATTTCCCTCTAAGAAATTAATTTCTCTTTGGCCTCTACTAGTCCTGAGTGACATCTAGCAATATGTCAAGACACACCCTAGGTTGTGTGAAGGTTAATCATAAGACAGTGAACCCTTCAGTTACAATTAAGATACAATTCAATCCTTCCATCATACAATGCCTTAATTAAATTACTTGGGTATTGGATAATATGTCAAACCCTAATTTAACATTTTGTATGTTATTCTCAAAATATAAATTCAACCTTGGGATACTCAAGAAACAGTTTTCTTATTCCCAATTGCTTTGGCCAAAGACTTATATGAATTATATCTTTGAGAATAATACGAGGCATTCCCTCTCTTTACTGAGAGTGATAGATTCCTTGTTGTACACTCATATGTCCCCATGACAGGTATACTAGGGCCAATGAGTACATACACAAATTCCATGGTTAGGATATGTACATTGTACTATCAAACCCTAATATCCCTAACACAGGACATCTATGGTGCCTCAGGTCTAAGGATCACTTGCATCATTGAAACCCTGAGTTGTTGTTTGACATGTAAGTAAAACTCCATTCAACAAACTCAATCAATGATCACATTCAGTGTACTTGTTCTCAAACAAGCACCCACAGGTTTGTCCTAGTGTCATTACACAAATGACTTGAGACTAGTCATTCTCCATATTGAGCAGACATAACCTGTGCTAGTCTATCCGGAATATTAATGCCCAATAAATAATCCTATGACTAGGAATATCTAAGAAAGAAATCTTTAACAATATAAGTCTCCTAATCTCAACTCTTGAGATCTTATATTGACATTCCTTCTAAGGACTTATCATGGATATAATAACAGAAGAATACATGATAATCAAAAGCCCATATTATTAATGAATAATAATAATACATGAATCAACTTTATGTCCTAAATTACACCAGTGAGATTGGCTATTAGGGCATATTACTAACATGTTACCCAAAATCCACTTCCTACCCATGCAGTCCCACCACCAGCCAATATCAATGTTATCCATGCCGACCCTTATGTCCACTGTGAGCCTATCCGCCCTCACCCTTCATTCCCGACTTCCATAACTGAAATGTTTCATCACTGTCAAGCCTATGGGCTCATCACCCCGTACAAGCCAAAACCCAAAAAGCTTTACTGCCTATACCATGCCACTTCTAGCCACGACACGGAATCTTGTGATACATTACGGAACATAGTACAAGGGTTCATTGATCAAGGTCTGATTGAAATCCCTCAACCCTTCACTAGCCCAAGGGGGCTCTATCGTTCATGGAGACAGTTTGAGAAAAATACATTCTTGGGTTTTAGTTCGAATAGGCTTCCCGAGCCTCGCAAAGTGGATCAGTTGTCAAAGAATAGTACTAAACAGTGGGCTCTCAAAGAAAGGTTTGAAGCTAGAGATCCTTGTGTGGATTTGTTGACATAAAGAAAAGGGAGGTTCAGTTTCTATGTTCTCTGCCCTGAAGATTCTTGTGAAGATAAGATGACAAAGACTGAACCCATTAGACCTAAAGCTAGAACCAAGAAAGCTTTCTCCAAGACTGGGACTAGCCAATGGGAATTGCAAAAAAGATATGAGGCCGAAGTGTTAGATATGTGCCCTAAAACCAATTGTTCTGTTGAGTTTAGGGTT
>JAESVK010068898.1:810-15472 GCA_017140935.1 Hamamelis virginiana
GACCAAACATCCTTGAATAGAGTAATCCTATTCTTGGTTAATTTTGACTTTTAATTAATTAACTTTTAATAATCAAAATCAAACTTAACTTAAAGACAGGATTCCCCTCTCACAAGTTTAAGGAACTCACTTACTCTCTATTGTGTGTGACCCTTTGGGTTCACCCCAACCTAACAGTGACTAGGGACATCTCCATGTCTCCTAAAATAGAAACTTTCTATTTAAAGGTTTAATTGAAACTATTCCAATTATGCCCTCATTGATAACTGATTGTTCCACAATCAAGCTTCGTTTTAAAGCATTCGAGGATAACATCGGGAGTTTTACACTGTAAGTACTTTGATTTGATTGGTTTTTAGTCTTATGTATGTTTTTTGTCTTGTGTAGGTTAAATTCCAGCAGAAAGACCAAGTTCAACAACCCAAAGAGAGCACATGGATGAATTGAAGCAAATGTAGCATGCCAGGATGAACACCGAGCGTGAAAAGCAAATAATTCAAGGTTATAATGAAAAATATACCCAAGCCTATCGATAGGCTACCTTCCCTATCGATAGGAAAGTTCTCGGATTTGAAGAATATGCAGTTTTCTAGCATCTGCACACATCACCTATCGATAGGGCTCTAGGCCTATCAATAGGTTTGAGCCGGACAGTTACCTAAAGTGTTCAGTATTCCTTTTTAGCAAGTGGGAATTTGGAAAATTCAGCAAAGCTCGGGAGAAAAGGGCTAGTACGCTATTTAAAGACATTTTTTGGAGACCTAAAAGGTATCGAATTCATCCCAGACTCAGGAGGAACCTCTGTGATATTGGTTTTCATCCTTTTCATCCCTCCCATACCATTCAACGGAGATATTGGCTGCACATGGAAGGAACGAAGACCTCCAGTGATTCAGCCCTGATCATGAGCAGCTAAACTCTTCTCCTTGGGTGTAGATGAAGCTTGGTTAGTGGTTTGATTATGTATTGATTAAGGTTCAAGGTTTTGTAATAGGTTATGATAATTGTACAACTCTGAGAGATTGACATTCTATGCAATCCGCTCTTTAATGATTCTTTTATCTTTTAATATGAATGTTTTCTGTGATTATATTCATATTGGTTGTGCAATAGTGTTAATTGAATACGTTAGTATTGATTGAACCTCAATCATACCTTCAACTATGGTATTCCTGTGTTCTCTTATATAAATAATTATATAATAAAAGTCGTTTTACATAAAGATCTGTACAATTGGGTTAATTTCTCTGTTTTAAGAAATCTGTGCAGATTGTACGTTTTGACAGCATCGCCTATGAAGCCGTGATGATCAAATGAGCATTAAAAGAGCATTCAGAAAAGATCAGCTAGAGTCATTGAAGTGCGAAGAAGTCTGTAAAAGAACTCTGCATGAAAAGTCAAAACTCTATATAGCTATCGATAGCCAGGAGTTCGCTATCGATAGCGCCTCTATCGATAGCGCTCCTTCGCTATCGATAGAAGTATGGCGGCTGCGGGCTAATGTAGATATTTTGAGATATTTTGAGGGTATAATCGTCTTTTTCGATTTCCTTCTATATATACACGTGTAACGACGACTTTAAGAGGGTTCAAGACTTTCGCTCTGAATCATTACTCTGCTATTTTAAATAGACTTCAAGTTACAGTTTAATTTTGCATTTTATTCGACAGTTTACTTTTTCAGCAATTTCCAATTTCTGCAATTTTTCTTTCAATGCCTGGCTCAATTCTCACTTGAGGATTGTTCTTTAAATATACAGTCTTTACTTTCAGTACTTTACTTTTATGCTATTTTCCCTTTTTATGCATGGCTCAATTCTCACTTGAGAATTGTTCTTTACTTTTTCTGTCATTTTCTTTATTTACTTAAGCCCTTTTCTTTATTTATTTCAGCCCTTTTCTTTATTTATTTATGCCATTTTCTTTATTTATTTCTGTCATTTTCCTTATTTCTTCAGTCATTTAATTACTGCTTTTATTTTATTTTTCTATCCCGTGAACCCTTAGAGCTTGTCATGGATAAAGGATATTCTCATCCATTGATGTGTAGCTAATACTCCAAGCTTGGGTGAGGATGAAGTTGGATTCGTTATACAATCCTATTTTATAAACATCCCTCTATTTGTATTATGTGATTGCATAGTTGTGAAGGTTTTACCGCACACTATCGCTAAATATAATATCATATAATTGTACATCTGTGATTGCAATTATATAATTATGCAATGGTTCTTATTGGTATGAATACAAACCAGCATGCTTTATTCCTCATTTAAGGTGGATAGCGATATTCCATTCTTTTCAAGGATAAACCTGCCGGTCCTGTATTCATAATCTTTTTGGGACTTCTTTCTTGTAGTTGGAAGAACCACCATACATAATTACTATATTGAGGATTTTATAATATAAATTGTATAATTGATATTCAATGGGCTTCTCACCCAAGTTCCGCTCATTCCACCAAATTAATTGCATTTTTAACTAAGCTTTATTAAATTACTGCATTTTCGCTTCGACCCAATCGGAGCATTTTCCACCAACCAATTAAATTAACAATATTCTTTTCACTTGAATTAATTCTAAAAAGTCTTTTATTATAAACCTGCATTTCCCAGTGGTTCGACACCCGTGCTCACTAGTCACAATCGAATTGAGATTATCAGTCACGCGGTTTTATAAATTAGTTAATCTTGATCACTGACAAGGAATAATCTCCCTTGTCTCTGAAGCGATCAAATTTTGGCGCCGTTGCCGGGGAATTACGGTTTATTTAAAAAGAATATTGGGATTTAATTTAAGTCGTAAATATTAATACTGTTCATATTACTATATATATATTCTTTTATACTGTTAATAGCTATATATAATAATTATTATTTATTATTTTCACTACAGGTGGCTGAAATCAGGAATTGGGAGCTTCACTCCCGCGCGCTTAAAATAACAAATTAAAAGCTAAAGATTAATTGCTCACTATTTGTTTATTGAATTCCGTGATTATCTGTGGAGACCTCTTTTATGCGGGGTAGAAGGTCGTTGTCATTAAACGTAATTCCTTTAGACTCTGAATTAGAAAGAACTTTGAGAGCTGTTAAAGCTTCTCAAAGTCAGTCCTGTGAGTCAGTACCTTTGCATCATTTAGAAATGGCTGAATCATCTGCACACACTGTCATGTTACCTGCGGATAATATTCAAGCGCCTCAAGGTCTTAAAACTCTTAGGGATCACTTCATGCCCAATAGTTTTAATCCACCCTCCTGTATCCAAATCCCGCACATTGAGAATCTCATCTATGAGATTAAGCATGCTACCATTCAGATGCTTCCTACGTTTTATGGGTTAGATAGAGAAAACCCATATGACCATTTGCAGGAATTTTTAGGGATATGTTCTACTATTCGAATTCAGGGTTTCTATCCAGAATCCCTGAAATTGTTTCTATTCCCGTTTTCCTTAAAAGATAAGGCCAAACACTAGCTTTGTACTCTCCAAACCCCTGTCCCTATCACTACTTGGGAACAGCTCCAAAAGTTATTCCTGTCTAGATTTTACTCTGTCGGTAAAACTCACCAAATGCTACGAGGTATAACAAACTTCGTCCAACATGAACAGGAATCTTTTCATGAAGCCTGGGAAAGAATGAAAGAACTTCTTAGGTTTTGCCCCCATCATGATGTACCTAAGTGGCAAATCATAGAATCTTTTGTTAGAGGTTTAACTGAGGGTGACACGCAGACTGTGAAATCTGCATGTGGGGGAGCTATTTTAAGTAAGGGTGAGGATGAAATGTGGGCTTTATTTGAAGCATTGAGTGAGGACTCTTTCCACATGGTCTCAATGACTTTAGGTAACCGTGATGATGCATTAGTGAAGAAAACGCCTCCCAAAAAGGGCGGTATTTATGATGTGGACACCCAAGTTTTGGCAAATAAACAAGTTGAGGCTCTGTCTCAAAAGCTTGACCAGTTAATAGCGGCACAAGGGCAATCTTCAAAAGCCCATGTGAAACCTGTCAACTTGGTGTGCAATATTTGCACTGACCCAGCTCACGAGACCCCATATTGTCCTATGGCAGGTCAGTACCCAGAGTTTGTCCAAGAGCAGGTTAATGCTGCTCAAGGATATGCACCACCTAGGAATGACCCATATTCCAATACTTACAATCCTGGGTGGAAGACTCACCCCAATTTCCAGTGGTCTAGTCAGCCTAGAGGATCCAATCCTAGTCAGCCTGCAAGACCCACATATAGCAGCAACCCTGCTGTCAGTCAACCCTATAAACCACTACTGATGCAACCCCAGTACCCCAGTTATGGTGCTCCTTAAGCACCTGCACCCCAGTATCAGAGTCAAGCTGTGACTCAACCACCACCACAACCTCATAGAACGCCTGGTTTTGAGGAACAAGTCCTAGCTACCCTGAAAAGTCTAGAGGCTTCAGCACAACTCACTCATTCCCATTCCTAATCTATTTCCAAGTTAGAAACCCAAATGGGCCAACTTGCGGCTTCATTTAGTCACAGAGAGGAAGGGAAATTCCCGAGTCAGGCTGCTGCCAATCCCAAGGGAGCTTTTGTAGCTGAGAGTTTGACTTCTCAGAACCCTTCATGTAATGAGGATGTTAAGGCTGTTACAGTCTTGCGTAGTGGGAAAGTGGTAGATAATAGAGTTGGGGAGAAAGAGAGAGAGAAAGAGAGGGAAAAAGAGAAAGAACCTGCAATAGAGAAAGAGTCAGAAGCTTCGAGGGATAACTTTCCCGCAGCTTTAGACGATCCATTGGCATCTTATGTGCCAAAAGCCCCATTCCCATCCGCGCTGATTGCGCCTGAGAGGAGAGCGAAGAAAGGGGCTAGCCTGTCAGATATGTTAGAGGTATTCAAAAGCGTTCACATTAATTTACCTCTATTAGATGCCATAAAACAGATTCCTTCATATGCTAAATTTTTGAAGGAAATGTGCACACAGCAACGCAAGGAGCGCGTGCACTTGTCTAAAACCATAGCTCCTATTGACATAGCAAGTGCTGTGTGTCAATTCCAAGCTCCAATAAAGAGAAAAGATCCTGGAACGCCAACGATACCTTGCTTCTTAGGAAGTCATTTCATTGATAGAGCGTTAGTCGATTTTGGCGCAAGTGTGAATATTCTTCCATATTCAATTTACGCCAAAATGGAGCTTGGGACACTCCAAACCACACCTACGATCCTACAATTTGCAGATAGGTCCACTAAGGTACCTAGGGGAATACTGCAGGATGTTTTGGTAAAGATAGATTCTTTTGTCTTTCCTGCAGATTTTATCGTCCTAGATATGGAGCCTGTCGATATTACTAGGCCTCAAATCCCGGTTATAATAGGACGACCTCTTCTGGCAACTGCTAATGCAGTCCTTCATTGTAGGACTGGCATAATGAAGGTGTCTTTTGGTAACATGAAAACCAGGCTGCAGGTTTATAGTGCAGCTAATCAACCTCATAACTTTGAGGATTGTTCTTTTGTAGATATCATAGATAAAGTGGTAGAGGAAGCTACACCTTATCTTTTGTCTAAGGACCCATTAGAAATATGTCTCAATTATTTTGGGTTCGAGGACCATGACCTGGATCATTCATTTGTAGAGGTGAATCTTGTCTTAGATTCTACCTCCTCTGTAGAAAGATTGCCTTGGAAACCTAGGGTTGAGCCACTTCCGTCTATTGCCAGTGTCCCTTCCCCTACGTCTTTTGAGTCTCCACCGCAACTTGAGTTAAAGCCTCTGCCGGCTAATCTCAAGTATGCCTTTTTGGGTAATAGTGACACCTTGCCTGTCATAATTTCATCTTCATTAAATTTAGAACAGGAAGGTAAGTTGTTATTTGTTTTGAAAGAGCACAGAGTAGCCATAGGATGGTCGGTCAATGATTTAAAGGGTATAGACCCGTCAATCTGCCAGCACCATATTCACCTAGAGGAAGGTGCGAATCCTTCTAGAAATACCGAACGTAAGTTGAACCCCAATATGAAAGAGGTAGTTAAAAAGGAAGTTTTAAAATTGTTGGATGCGGGTATCATTTACCCAATTTCAGATAGTGAGTGGGTTTCCCCTACTCAATTGGTTCCTAAGAAGTCTGGGATTACAGTGATAGCAAACTAGGAGGGTATTCTAGTCCCTACAAGAGCTACCACTGGTTGGAGAGTCTGTATAGACTATAGAAAGTTAAATTCCAAGACTAGGAAAGACCACTTCCCTCTGCCTTACATTGACCAAATTTTAGAGAGATTATCTGGGCAGAGTTTCTATTGCTTCCTAGATGGCTATTCAGGGTATAACCAAATAGCGGTTTACCCCGAGGATCAGGAGAAAACTACATTTACCTGTCCATTTGGGACTTTTGCATTTAGGCGTATGTCTTTTGGCCTATGCAATGCCCCAAGCACGTTCCAAAGATGTATGACTTCTATCTTTTCTGACATGATAGGAGAGTATTTGGAAGTGTTTATGGATGATTTTTCTGTTTTCGGTCCTTCTTTTGATGAATGCCTCTCTAATCTCTCAAAAGTGCTTAAGAGATGTTGTGAGACAACCTTGTTCTTAGTTGGGAGAAGAGCCATTTCATGGTTCGTGAGGGCATCGTGCTTGGGCATATCGTATCTAGTAGGGGGATAGAGGTCGATAAAGCTAAGGTCGACTTAATTGCAAAATTGCCTCCTCCCACTACTGTTAGGCAAATCCGGTCCTTCCTTGGACATGCAGGATTTTACAGGCGTTTCATTAAAGACTTTAGTAAAATAGCAAAACCAATGTGTAATTTGCTTGCTAAAGATGTAGAGTTTGACTTTGATAAAGCCTGTCTAGAGTCCTTCAATAAGTTGCGTTTAATGTTGATCTCGACACCTATCATGCGAGCTCCCGATTGGTCACTTCCTTTCGAGTTAATGTGTGATGCCTCCGATTATGCTGTGGGGCAGTGTTGGGTCAGAGGGTAGATAAGGCCCCTTATGTTATATACTACGCAAGCAAAACCTTGAATGAAGCTCAGTTAAATTACACTACGACTGAGAAAGAAATGCTTGCAGTAGTTTTTGCGTTAGATAAATTCCGATCCTATCTTTGGGGATCGAAGACCATTGTGTACTCAGATCATGCCGCCTTGCGGTACCTGCTCTCTAAAAAAGAGACGAAGCCTAAACTGATTAGGTGGATTCTCTTATTACAAGAATTTGACTTTGAGATTAGGGATAACAAAGGGTCTGAGAATGTCGTTGCTGACCACCTCTCTAGAATAGTAGTAGAAGAAGAGAGTGACCCCACGCCTATTAGGGATTCTTTCCCTGATGAACAGCTTTTTACTATCACTCACTCTACTTTACCCTGGTACGTTCATATAGTGAATTATCATGCCACAGGCCTTGTACCATCTCTTTGGTCGAAACAGGAAAAGGATCGTTTCTTTTCGCAAATAAAATTTTATTATTGGGAAGATCCTCTCCTGTTTAAGTACTGTGATGACCAGGTTATACGTAGGTGTATTCCAGAAGGTGAAATGCAAGACGTTTTAAAGTTCTGCCACACTCTAGCATGTGGAGGACACTTTAGCGGGAAAAAGACTGCCGCTAAAGTCTTGCAGTGTGGGTTCTACTGGCCCACACTATTCAAAGATGCATTGGACTTCTGTAAGTCCTGCCAAAATTGCCAAAGAATGGGTTCTATGTCTAGAAGGGATATGATGCCTCTTAACCCTATTTTAATTGTCGAAATTTTCGATGTTTGGGGCATCGACTTCATGGGACCTTTTCCTATTTCGCATGGGTTTGAATACATCCTAGTGGCTGTAGATTACGTATCTAAATGGGTAGAAGCAGTAGCCACTAGGACCAATGACCACAAGGTGGTGTTGAATTTCCTCCAAGAGAACATTTTCTCTAGGTTTGGGTTTCTAAGGGCCATCATCAGTGATGGAGGGTCACTGATTGCTCGCAATCATATGCTCTAATTTCATGATTGTAAGACCCAAATGCACGCTAATGATGGTGTAAATCGCTAGGTTTTGTTAAGATATTCATTTGTCTTGTTTTTATGTGCATTATAGGTTTTTGGCGTTTTTGAAGCCCAAATTCGCTCTCCGATGAAGCGCGACTCGCAGTCGAAGGTTGGGACAGCGTCGAGGAGGCATGGAGCACCAAGATGGGTTTTTCTGGGAATTTTTGGGTCATCTATCGATAGATGAATGTGCCTATCGATAGATGCCAGTCTCTGCATCTCAATAAAAAGCTGCTCGTGGATCATCTATCGATAGGTGGATCTCGCTATCGATAGATGCCGGCTTCTGTTTCGCAAATTGGAGATTTATTTCTTGAGCTATCGATAGGCAAATGGAGGTATCGATACATGCCAGCCTCTGGACCTTTAATTTTGGAATTGGATTTATGATCTATCGATAGGCGTGGCCATGTATCGATAGATACCAGCTTCTGACTTCACATTCTCGGCCTAATTTCCAGCATCTATCGATAGCGGTTCTTGCATCTATCGATAGATGCCCCTCCAGTTCCAAGGCGATTCAGGGTTTCGCGTTCTCTATCGATAGGTGTTCATGTATCTATCGATAGAGATTCTTCAAGTTCGTTCTTCAGCAGCTGACCTTCGCAGCATCTATCGATAGGTGCCTTGCACGCTATCGATAGATGGCTGCCTGCTCCGTTTTTTATGCTAAGTATTTGTGTAATAATGTTGACTTTGAGGGATATTGTTGTCTTTTGCCTCTTTGACTTTTAGGGGAGTATTTAAGCTACTTTAAGAGGAGAGAGAGGTAGCTTGTCTTTTGTTATTTTGCTCATAAAGTGAGCCTTTGTTTTCCAGTGCTTTTCTTGGCACTTTCTAGGTAGCCAATCACCACCCATCTTACTCCAAATAGGCCCAAGTTTGACTATGATGATGAGGAGCATCTACGGATCGCCGATCTACGTTATGGCCGGCTAGGTCACCCGGTTATGGGGTGAGGCAAAGATTTTTGGGTGAGGTTTTTAGTCACCATTTTGTAATTAATGTTATTTAACTTTGGGATAGACTTGTATTTGAGAGCCTAGTGCTTTTAACCGTTTATATATCAATATGTTTTAGTTTTCTGTGATTACTATCTCATACAAATACAAGTGGTGCTTACTTTAATGAATGATTGAGTTAATGGTGGTTTGATCATTAGCATAGGTTATGCATTATCGTTTGATTCTGATAGTTTATGGCTTTTGATTAATCGTTATACACTTAATCATTCATATCATTTTGGTTAACTTATTCTTGTAGTCTAGGTTACCATTATCCCATGTTAAATAACATTTCATATTACAATCGGTGATTATTAACTTGCCCTAATCCGAACCGAACCCCATTACCTTTCTCCACTTTATCTTTTCTTAATTTAATCTAGCACGTCTTTAATTTACTATTAGGACCTTAATCAACAACCAATCAATCACCTTGAATCACAATCACTAGCGTAGCTTCTTATTTACTTTAAAAATTGATTCAACCATATTCTCTGTGGACGACCCGCACTCACTCTAACTTGCGACTTGAGGTTAAATTTCCGTTGAGTGTGGTCCTATAAATACTTTTAAATCTTGGCGCATGGTGGGGAATTAACCTCCCTCACCGTGGTGCGACCAGTCACATTTTAATAATCGACCCTTTGCAACTCTCGTAGCTAAATATTCTATCACTCACAAAGTTGCAACCCCATATCATCCTCAGACTAGCGGGCAAGTGGAGGTTTCAAATAGGGAAATTAAGCATATCCTAGAAAAAACTGTTAGGCCTGATCGTAAGGATTGGTCATTGCGCCTAACTGACGCATTGTGGGCCTATAGGACTGCATTTAAAACCCCTATTGGTATGTCTCCGTACCGTTTAGTCTATGGCAAACCGTGTCATCTCCCTGTCGAGTTAGAACACAAAGCACTTTGGGCCATTAGGAAATTTAACTTTGAAATGAAAGAAGCGGGTTCTCACCGCAAGCTTCAGATAAATGAGCTCGAAGAGATTAGGAATGAGGCTTACGAGAGTTCTAAAATCTCTAAAGCCAAAATGAAAGAGTTTCATGACAGACACATCAATAGGAAATCTTTTGAACCAAATCAGAAGGTGTGGCTGTTTAACTCTAAATTAAGGCTATTTCCTGGTAAGCTTCGATCTCGCTGGGATGGACCTTTCGTGGTAACCAGGGTTACTCCTCACGGTGCTGTTGAAATTCAAAATCCTCGAACTGGTTTGTCCTTCTCTGTGAATGGACAAAGGCTTAAGCCTTTTATCGAGGGTATAACCCATAGTGAGGGCATTAGGGATGGTTTGGTAATTGAGTTTGTCAATTTGGAAGACCCAACCTATCAGTTTGACTAAAGAGGAATTTCACGTCTAGCTGAAGACGTTAAACTTAGTCCCACCCACCCATTCCCCTTGTTCATACATACTCGTCTAGTCGTAACATTCTTTCAACATTGAGGACAATGTTTACTTCTAGTTGGGGAGGGTTTGTATATTCTCTTAATTTGTATATTCTCTTGTCTATGATTAATTTATTTATTTGTTCATTTAATTTGTATATACATAATAATTTATTATTATTTATCATTCTTGTGTACATGTTATACCATTGATTTGTATAGTGATTATTTGTATAGAATTTGATAAATAAACATGTGTTACAATGTGAGTTTATTCTTTCATTTATATCATATTTATTTGTCTATTTTCGATACATTAATTGTAACTTTACTGTGATTAGCTTCTATTCAATCTTACACGTGCACGAACTTGGTTTAAATCTATATACTCGGCAATTCGAATATTTGATAAAACCTGAATAAAGAGGAGACTTGCGACAATTAAAGCAAATTTTGAACCATTCGATCGATTTTGGGAACTCAAATATTCATCATATCCATTTAATCTTTGGTTATTGCTTTCCTGTTATATCTTGCATAAATGTTCAATTCATATGTATGATAAGAATGCAAATACCTCGTAATCAGTTGAGAATATTGTGCACATTTTTGAAAAATGATTTAAGGCCATTTTCTTCGAGTCTTTGTGCCGTGTTTAATTTTTGATAGAGTTTAGGACCCCCATAGTACCCGTTTTAAGCCTAAAAGTTGCCAATTTTTTCGATAACTTAGCAACCATGGGTAATGAGGTGTCTCTTATACATTTTGTTGGTATTAAGTATTAGTTAGTGTGAAATTTGGTTCAAAATAAGCCAATTTTGAAAAAAGTCAATTTTGACTTCTCTATCGATAGCCAAACTAGCGCTATCGATAGAGGGTTTTGAATTTCAAAAAAATAATCAATTGCGGATTAGAGGAGTTTGGCTATCGATAGCGGCCTATGCGCTATCGATAGAGATCGCGCTAATTGGCTTTTTAGCTTCTTCTCCCTCGCGAAACCACCCATTTCTTTCACTATTCACGCCTGAAAACTCCATTGCCGCCTTGTCCATTCACCTTCCACCTCAGTTTCCAACCACCCCAGCCCTCCATTTCGCGCAAGCTTGATTTCATTGCGATCCTCGCGCCATTTTGAGCATTTCTGACCGATCAGAATTTGCATTTGCTGCTTTTCATTCGGTTGCCATTATCACTTGCATCGCATTTCGGCGAGGGTAGGCCATTCGGCGACTTCTCCATCTTCCCGACACTTCGTGAGTGCCCGTTCACTTTCTAAAATGTTGAATTTTTTTTAAAATGGCTTAGTTTTGTTTCATATGTCATAGCATAAATTAGTGTACGTAGGTTCTTGCATGTATAAGTTGATAATATTATGTTAGGTTTAGAGTTTCGTCCTTGAATACAGTACGCTAGTCCTTGTATGCTTGTACACTGCAATGGGTTGAGAAGTTGTGAATTTGTGGAGTTGTGATAATGCCTGGATGATAGGCAGTGCATGAGTTGTGGTAAAGCCTGGATGTTAGGCTATGCAAGGCCATGCATGGGCATGCATGCATCTGTGCATGTGATTGGAGGATTTAGTAAATATAGCCTGGATGACAGGCTAGTTCTGAAAATTGTGATGGGATATAAAATATCGTGTGGGGTAACAAATTGCTGCGTTATGTGTTTGATTCTTATTGAAAAATATATATACGAGTATCTATGCAAATTATTCTACTGCTGACTATGGTCCTATCTGCTGCCGTGTGTGTGTAAAAATTTGTACAGAGCTATGGTACGCCAAAAGACCACCGGCAGGAAGGGCGTGGCTTTTCAGGAGCCGTCACAGCCTAGACCGAGGAGGTCTACAGATACTGGCAGGGGCAAGGCCCAGCGCACGCAGCCCGATACCTCGGACAGTTCTGAGTCCGAGATGCCCGCAGCACCCATCCGTAGACCCTCATCCAGAGGGCAATCTTCTGCACAGCCGCCTATGTCTGCACCTCCGTCTAGTTCACAGTTTGTGGAGAAGGAGTACATTTTTGAGCATCCTGATATCGGCGAGACTGGCGAGCCGCGCATGCCTCGCGAGTTCAAGAGTTATGCAGACACTGAGATCGGGTCGAGGAGATTACCGACTCGGCGAGCTGCGAGACCATGGCCAGTGATCCTGTCGGCGAGGAACTTTAACATCGAGAGATATGTTGATCCGAAAGCCTTCAGATACGAGGGCTTGCTGGTAGAGACCCTGCAGGACAGACACCTCAGCACCTGGCTGAGGAAGGGCGGGATATATGGCCAGTGTTGTACGTCAGTTCTATACGACAGCACACATGGCCGAGGATCAGATGCAGACACTACAGGCCGAGGTTGGAGGCCGTTTGGTTCAGTTCACTCCGGACGACATCGCTACCTATCTGGGGCGGGAGCGTCCTTTGTCGACGGAGGCAGAGAGCACTTATTCGGAGCTGACTGAGAGTCGGTGTGCTGATGCGGTATGTGTGGACCGGGAGTTATTTGACGGTATGTACTTCACGGCCGGGAACATGCACCCATCTTACGCAGCTATGGATAAGCTGCTCTGCTGTAACCTACGAGCGAGAGGCACTGATTCGCAGATCCCAGTGGAGTCTGTGAGGCTGCTGCTGGAGTTCTTGAGCGACCACCCCATAGACATCGCCGCGTTAATCTTCAGCGAGATCCGCACATTTATTGCCACACAGCCACGGAGCAATATGCCGTACCCCCAGATGATTACAGCTTTTGCATTGGGTGCGGGTGTTGTGTCTGATGAGCCACTGCGATGGGGCGAGGGTCCTATACCCCCACTACGTTGGCTCGGAGTATAGCAGCTCGGCCGAAGAGGCCACGTGCTGAGACCGCCGGTCCATCAAAGCCTGCTCCTACACCAGCTCCAACTCCGACTCCTGCTGCTCCTACTATGCCGGACATGTCATCTGCCAGCTCCCAGGGTTTGTTCCATCAGGTCCTGGAGGGACTGAGATCTATGATGCACATTCAGCAGAGGCAGTCGGCTCAGCTCGACAGGCAGACCGCGCAGCTCGACAGACAGTCTGCCCTGATGGAGAGACACTCTGCTCAGCTCCGGGTCATGTGGCGACGTATGGATGGCGAGCCGATTTCTGAGGCGGATCGCGCCTTATTTTATGAGCCACAGCCTGATCCTAGATTCGACATCCCACCTGGGGATGATCAGTGATGATATGACTTAGCCCAGAGTTGTAGTTGTTCTTTTTGGAAATGTTTGTTTCTTTTTGGTTAGAAAAATTTTAAGTTATGTGTCAGGGTTAGTTTAGGTATTTAGGATGGTTAGGGTAGTGACCTTAAACATATTACAACCATCCTAATTTTGCAGTCTTCATACTTTCTTTTGTTACAACCAAAAACATTATAAGCCTATAAAGACCTTTCTGATTTTAAAATATTGTGCATTATTCTCTTGTGATTACTTGTTTATTTAAGTTTTATTTATGTATGAACTGCATATCTGCTTATATAACTTCGTTATTTCATCTCTCTTTGGTCATTAATTAGAGCTTAATGTATAAGTTTTATACTTGTATATTTCCATGTGGGGAACTCTGGGTTATTAACCTTTTCAGAGTGAACATCTTTTGCGAGTGACCATCAGTGAGGATTTGAAGTTGAATCTTATTAAGGGTTAATTCTCGTACTCTTATTGTAGTATTTTGATTTTATCAAGTTCAACCTCACTACACATTGAACACTTGCTAATTTCCTATTAAAGATAGCATTTCTTGTATCTTAAATTTTCAATTATGAATATTGATATATCTGTGGATGGAACTTTTACTGTGTACATAGTATATTTTTTAAATTCTTTCTCAAAATAATTCTTGTATTTATTCATGTTTGTGGGTATCATTTCTGCAAACCCTCACGAGACTACACTCGTCCACTAAGGGTAACTTAGTGGTTTAAAAGGCTTGTTGCATATGCTAAATGCAATCGCTTTTCCCTGCGAAAGTGGCTTTTTCAAATTTTAGTTTTAAATCTACTTCATGTTTAGTATAGCTATTTGCTAAGAGACTAGCAAAACCTAAGTTGGGGAGTGTGATTGAACCTCAATCATACCTTCAACTATGGTATTCCTGTGTTCTCTTATATAAATAATTATATAATAAAAGTCGTTTTACATAAAGATCTGTACAATTGGGTTAATTTCTCTGTTTTAAGAAATATGTGCAGATTGTACGTTTTGACAGCATCGCCTATGAAGC